>JAEHOF010000093.1:0-55692 GCA_018257905.1 Gillenia trifoliata
GCTTTCAGGTAATTACCACTTCTCAAAGGCATTTAAAGGTAAAACTTTCTCATGGTTTTGCAAACCCTTGATGACATAGTGAGATACTATGGGATCACGTGCAGCAGGCTGCCCCTGGTCATGACCAGCTGCTATGTAGGTGAGTATAAAATTTATGCAGGAGATCTTCTTTTACTTTTGCTGGTTCAATTTTGTTTTTAATTCTACAATTATATGGATTTGCAACTAAAATGAACCCTCAAAATACTCGTGTTTGAAGCAATGCTAAAGATTGCTGATGTTTGAGAGACCAAATGAGTCGGCTTCTGCATACTAAACGATGACAATGTCTTCTATTAATATTTTATACTGCACGGAGATAAAAGTATAAGCAAAAATGGAATTATTATATCCTCCTTTTGATCACTTCTGACATCGTTTTGATCGGATACAAAATAATAAAATCTGGAGGGAAATCAAAAACAAACATTGTCTTTCCACATGATTAATGAATAACATATATAAAACCTCCGCAGTTATCAAATGTGCAACAGTTCCAAAGTGCATTGTGATGGTCTGAAGGATCTATTTCAACTATCAAATATGCAAATGGACTTCATCACGACCTTTGTATCAATGGCAACAAAGCAGGATCAACTTCATCTTTAGACAATAAATTAACTATCAATTCCATAGTTGATGCATCTGCAGAAAAACCCTTCTCCACCATTTGCTGAATAAGCCTCATTGCCTTTGATGTCTCGTTGTTATTGATAAACCCTCGGATGATTGTGTTATAAGTGCAATCATTTAGAGAACAGCCTTTCTCTTCCATTTCTCTAAGCAAGTTTTCTGCTTCACTTGTTAGCCCCATGGTACAAAATGCACTAATCATTATAGTATATGTTCTGACATTAGGTTGAATTCCTTTTGATGATAAACTGTGAAAGAGATCCCGTGCATATTCAACTTTTCCAGCTTTGCACAAACCTTCAATAAGAATGTTATAAGATACAATATCAAACTCCAACTTCTTTCCTTCCATCTCTTCCAACAATTCCACTACTTTGGGAAATTGTTCATTTGCAAACAGGCCATCCAGTAAAATATTATAGGTTTGAACATTTGGAAGTTGGCCACAACCTTCCATTTTAGAGAACAAATTCAGTGCATCTTGTGTTCTCCCCATTTTGCAAAACCTGTCAATAAGAATGCTATACGTAACTGTATTTGGATCGACTCCCCGATAGGACATTTCCAGAAAAAGTGTATGGGCATCATCTATCCTTTTATGCTTACAATAGCCATTCATCAATATGTTATAACTATAAGCATCAACCATGCAGCCTTTGCTAATCATTAGTTCTAAAACCTTTTCTGCCTTCTCCATTTCTCCTTGCAAACAATAACCATCCATAAGAGAACTGTATGTAAATGTATCAGGTTCGATACCTCTTTGAATCATCATTTCGACCACGCTCCTTGCTTCCCTGACCAATCCCTCCTTACAAAGGGTGTCTACCAAGACACTGAAGGTGAACACGTTTGGAAAGATATTGTTGCTCACCATTTCATTCAACAATCTCGTAGCTTCTTTCCACTTCCCTAATTTGCAAACTCCGTGGATCAAAGAGGTATAGGTAATGACGTCGGGAGCAATTCCTTTACTCGTCATTTGTGAGAAGAGGTTTAGTGCGTCAACCACTAGAGTATCCTTGCAAAGACTGTCAATGATCGTGCTATAAATAACTAAGTCAGGCTTGCAAGTCACTTCTTCCATCTTCTGAAGCAATTGGACAGCTGCAATGCTGTTACCTTTCATACAAAGGCCCTTTGCTAGGGTGCCAAAAGTAACCGCATCCGGCTTGCAATTGTCAGTCTCCAACATTTTATTGAAAATTCGTGCTGCCTCGGTCACTCTATCCTCACAAATAAAGCCGTTGATTAAAGTGTTGAAGGTCGTGACAGCTGGTTCAAAACCCAATTTGAAGAACTTTCCCAAGATTGACAAACCAAACCCCATTTGGTGCAAATGGCAAAAGCAATTAATGATAATGTTTAGAGTATAAACATCGGGACGAATTCCCGACATACTCATTTGGTTATGCAAAGAGATGACTGCCGAGTAATGTTTGAACTTGGCAACTTGACCCAAGATTTGAGTGAAAGCGACAACGGAAGGCAGAGGACGCCTTTGAAGCACTTCGTCAAACACATTGAAAGCATCCTCAAGGTTAGTGATTTTCACGAGCTGCCGTGGTTGGGTGTTTCCAGATTTGGGTAGTTTGGAAGGTAGAGAATGAAACAGAGCTGAGTAATTGCTGACGGAAACAACAGAAGAAGATTGGAGAAGACAAGGCAGCATACCTCTGAGTCTGCTGCTGCCGCCATAACCAACCATCAAAGAAGAAGAAGCAGCAGCTGTTGTTGCCCGCATCATCTTCAGCATAACCAACCTTCAAAGAGGAACAAATCACCGAGTCAGTGCGTTAATCCTCCTTTCTTAAAACTTTCTTTGTGAGTGTTCGAGAGCCTGTTTCTTTTTCGTTGGGAGAATAAATAAATAAAAGGAACTGACTAGTGGTGGAAAATAAATTTCTCATATACTTAGCTCATAATTTTTTACATGGTTAAAAAAAAAAAAAGTTATAGAACTCCTATATTCTTGTCTAATTCAACATCTTCTTGAAATTTCCTAGTAAAACTGTGCATTGTGGACTGACTTGAGACTTGATACCAACTAAAAGTTGAACTCAACTATAAAAAAATTATAACCGCTACCATAATTTTTCAAAATTTCTTTCTCAACAACTCAACTCATTCCCCATCATGTGCAGTTCATAAAATTAAGCATAATCAATTCATCAATCGAAAATAATATTCATATACAATTTGCCATGTAAAGTAATGGTCTAAACTCTGGTCCAAACTCTTATTAACAACGGGTTTGATTCTTAACAATGAGTACATAAAATTGATAATTTTCAAATTTGACACGTGAAAAACTAGCTGTTTAGCACATGAGAAAAACTTCAGTAGTGCTTAAATTGTCACTCAACAACGCCTAGTGGCACTACTATATGCTTAAAACATGACAGGTGGTAAGATTTAATTACAATTTTTACATAAAAAACTGAAAAATGTAATTATTATCGTTTAGATGCCTACTTCATCGGCAAACTAGTCAGTAAACTAGTATTCCTTGCACAATGTTATTTTGCTACGTATTGATAAGTTTCATGCATATGCTCCAATGAACTCGAGCGTTTATTATATATAATACATTTTGTTGTATATAAATAATTTTTATTATTCCATATCACATCTTGGTTAAAGATTTTTGTTATCTATAACTAAAATGTGATCCACACCCTAACTCGGAAATAGTCTTTATTTACAAATTTGGGCATGACACATATAAAAGAAAAGTGCTTAGTAAGATCATTTTGCTTTAAGTTGCTTTAAGTCTTTATTTACAAGTTTGACCCTGTTGTCTTGTAGCTCACTTTTTCTCTATTGGACTCAGAATGACGGAGTAGGCTACAATGCTCGCAAGCATTGAATGCTTACACCGATCTCACCATTAAAATGAGGGAGGAGAGAGGAGAGAGGGGGGAAAGGAGGGTGAGATCGGTGTGAGCATTCAATGCTTGCGAGCACTGTAGCCAGTCCCCAGAATGACTTATCAATTCGACTCTATAGCATATTAGCATTAGCACACACTTCTTGACCGCCCAACCTGATCAACCCAGCCAACATGGGTTGAGTTGGGTCGGTTAGAAAGCCAAAAAAAGATTTTTGTTTTACAACCCGCAACCCGATTATTAAGCTAATATGAAACCCGACCCATCCGCTTATGGATAAATCTTTTACAACTCAACTACTTTTACGCTATCAGAGAAATCAATTAAGCTAGAAAATCTTGAAGGAATCAATTTTCCATGCTTCTTCTCTATGGAGACTTGCCGACACACCATCACTCCAGACCTCCTCTTCCAATTTCCCCAATTTTCATATAAGCTGCCCGACCTTCTAACCTTGACTCCTTCATATTATATGTAATCTCCCCCTCTATAGTCCTCATCACTTCACTGCTGGAGTGAAGTGAAGTATTGATTCTCCATAGCCACTGAATCAAACCCATAACCATTTGCCTGTATAATTTAAACTCGGTTTCTTCCTGGGGAGTTTCCCAGAGCTTGCTGAAGGAACATGCTTGAAGAATTATGAATATCTTGGGAGCGGAGAGGTATATGATAAAAAGAACAAGAAGTGGACACTTGAGCATCCAAAATGGATGTTGCATGTGGATCCTACATCCTATGCGGGTGCTCGTTCTAGCAAAAATCCCTTTTTCTTGGGAGTCCTAGCATTTTGAAATCATGGTTCCATTTGGTAGTCAAGTTAGAATTTGGGACAATTATCTGTTTCGCTCTGATAGAATTGATGATATCGGAGCATTGATCTTCTTAACCTCCTTTCCTTCAACGATTGGCTATACTTTCTTATGTTATCAGAATAGATTTTATAGAAGTGGTACCGATGGTGGGCGTGATTGATGAAATTCGAATGTCTATAACGGGAACCAACAGAAACCCAATATTAGTTGAGACAAAGACTCGAGTGGAAGATACACTTCCTCTTGAACCACAACGAAGAAATGGAAGGTGTCTGCACCGTTGTTAGCTTATGTTTCGTACTGATTTTTTCGTGCCATTGAAGAAGAAATGCCAAAATGGTCACACTGTGTACATCTGTTTTGCAGGGTTCAATTGATGTCCTACAAATATATTTGGGATCATTTAGTTGCCGATAAATTCCCAGCGGACCAGTTTTTTATTTCTTTTCCTTGAATCCTCATTACATCTTACCTGATAAAATCAGAGAGATGACTGTTAGTCAGGGTTTTCCAGCGGAGGTAAAGGGAGTCTCCACTTGAATTATAATAGATACATTCAGACTGTTAAATCATGATTTTTCAGATTTGTCAATATTACTGTTGTTATTTCTTAAACCAATCACTTGATAAAAGATTGATCGTTTTAGTAAGTGATTTATTCTTACTGACAGTTTTGTATTAACCAAATCGTAGGTTTGCTAAGAAGAAGTGTAACATAGAGCTTTCAGGTAATTACCACTTCTCAAAGGCATTTAAAGGTAAAAACTTCCATGGTTTGCAGACCCCTTGATGACATGATGAGATACTGTGGGATCACGTGCAGCTCCAGAGCTGCCCCCTGCTCATGACCAGCTGCTATTTAGGCGAGTATAAAATTTATGCAGGAGATCTTCTTTTACTTTTGCTGGTTCAATTTTTTTCTTTTTATAGATCTCTTTGAATGTCCCAATTCCGGTCATATATGGTTTGCCACAAAGATTGCATCTGGTCTGGTGTATAATATATAGTTGAATTTGAACACGTTAGAAATGAAAAAAGTAAGCCAGTCCATTTTGATTTCGAATCATTGTTATCATTCAATGTTTGAAAAATATAAGCAGTGCATAACTTCAATTATATGCATAGTTTAAGTAATGTCGTTTGTGCCGTGTTAAATACTTATTTTCTTTTCGGAAAGACACTGATATGACTGCTTCTGAGTCAGATGTGGGTTACAGAAAGATCATTCATTACTTAGTAAAGATGAGTTTGCATACGACTCTGATTGGGGTTAAAAATCAAATTCAGGGTAGTCGAGTTCTTGCTAGGAGAAGCGAGAAGTAGATGCCTCCTAAGGGAGAGCGATGAAATGCGATCCTGTCCAATATTCAATATCTGCCCAGCTGAAAACCAGACTATAATAGTCATAAAGTTAGAAAAGCACCGGCATTGGTTATGTTTCAATCAGCATCCTACACAAGGGTACAAGAAGCACAAATGTTTAGAGTTGCTTCTTTGGGGTAGTGCTGTGTTGGATTTGTGCTCTAGGATGTACCATGAATGTATCGTTCATGTTGTATAATAACGTTGTTTTGATCCAGTTGTTGTAACTTGTTCTTTGGACGGAATCGTCAAATAGATGTTCTAAATTCAATTGTTTTATGCTAAAAGTCACGCGCAAAGTGCAAAGGATGTCTCTCAATTAAATTTAGCAAAGTCAGATGATGACAGATGGGGTCGAGAACTTGAATGTGAGAGTCAAGTTATCACCACCACAAACTACTCAATGACCCCCAAAAGCTCTTATACAATTTCAACTTGGGATTTCGTCTCGATGGCAGCCTTTCACTCCTTTGGCAAGAGTTCGGTGCGCAAGGAGCTCATCAACTCAATGACAAATATTATTACCTGCCCCTAATACCAGTACTACTTGGCTCTAATGTCAATTGGGTCTAATATCATCCCAAGATTTAATGCAGACTATTTTTCGGCAGAGTTGCAACATCCGAGTATGAAACATTAAGGGGAAATTTCTGTGGTGCTACATAGCACCAGCGCTTCATGCAATCAACGGCTTAGATTGAATCATTTTTCCAAAAAACATATAAATAAAGCTGGAAGAAATCTACGCGTGGTGCCGTGGCGCTTATGTTCCTTCAGTAGCACCACAGCCGAACAACATTAAGTATCCTTTTGTTGGAAGTACTTGTACTAAAAGTACTTTTATTATAAACGTGTCAAAATTTTTTATTGAAAATCCATAAAAACATTTTGTTTGAAAAAGCACTTGAAAGTATATGCCCAATAACTAGTATGTATGCTTTTCCAAAAAATTGTTTGAAATAGCGCAACCAAGCGCTATTCGAGAAGCATATTCAAATAAGCCCCTCATTGCCAAATTATTTAGCATTTGTTTGTTTCGTTTGCTTTCTCTCCTCTTTGTCTTCCACAAAACAAGACCGAAGCGATGCATTTATTTTAACGGTAATATTCTGCGAGGAGATTTTATTTTTGCAACAATTTAGTTTTCGACTGGCATAAATCATATCTGTATCTGTTGGAATCTCACTGGTGGATCCTGGCAAACATTTTGATCACTCGGTGTATCTGTGTTTTGTCGAAGTTGCCCACCAGGTGTTTGTTTTAATGCTAAGCGCAACCAACTTAGGAATAATATGGACGAAAAATGGGGCTTCACTTCAGGCTAGCCATTTTGTGAAAACAAAGATTTGCTTATGATCCTGAAACATTCTGTGAATTGAAGGTTTGAAGAGGGTGTACTTTGATGGTGCAGGTGTGATCCATACGCTTCAAGTAGGTTAGAAGACATTCAAAACACGGTCTACATTAGCATGCAGAAACCTATATTTTCCATGGAAAGAACACTATTCTAGTAAAGGGTAAAATCAACATATTTTTGTCGGGCTGCTACTCTGTCGGACAGTGTTTAGAAACAGTTACCAGTTATGCTCGGCATTACTCTCAGTCAACCCTACCTTCTTTGAGAGGTATTTGGCGTCAGCAGCAGCTAGTTTTCTTAGAACTGGAGATACATTGAAGCAAACTAGAGTGTTTGCAAATGAAGATGTCTTGGAGTACTCAAAAAGTGAGTCATGACTCTAATCCTCTGCATTTCGATTCTGAGGCCACTCGAAATGCTGGATTAAAATCAGGCTGGTTCACGGGATGCTTGTTGCCTTGCCCTGTTTCCCAGGATCATATCTTCTCATTTTGTAAGTATGTGCTTCCCTTAATTTTATCTTCTCTTTTTCTTGACTTGTTCATTTGGTTTGCGTTCATAATATTTTAGTAATCCTGTGGTTCCTAAAGTCCTGCCATTGACTCTTCGGCGTGGAACATTTCCTACATTGATCGCTTAAATTTTTCTTTAGGTTAAATGTTGAGAACCGAGTCTGATTCCATGATGTTGTTGTGGTATTTTCAGCCCGGGGGCTATATATGTTTCCCAAAGCGCATTTCAGGTTGCCTGCCTATATCGGAGAAGAGATTGTTGGCGGTACAAGCAACTAGCATAAGAGAACAGAAGAACAGATACCTGTAAGCCACATCATTCTTTGCTAAAACAATTCTTGTGTTGTATAACCAAACAGAGACCGACGTATTTGGTTTTGAATGTGTAGTTCAGAGTGAAATTCAAGACAGCATGCTTCAAGAATGGTGCTACCGTTGTTGACGGTGAGGCTATAGCCATCTTTGCACTACACTGTGGTTGCGGAACAACGAATACTTGGGAATGACAGAAAGCCGGCTCAGGGCTACAACATTGACTTAGTATGAGTTTAGACACTCAACATGATGAAATAGCATGTAAATCAATTAAATTATGGCTGAAGCCTTCCATGTTTTGTTTATTTGGTTTCCCATTTTATAACTGTTGCATTCATTTGTTTTTAGTAAGGAATTTTTGACTCAAATGAGAATTTGGTTTACTTGCCATTGGAACTTGTAAACTCTAGTAGGTGGATCATGTCTCCACCTTACTTCTGCAATCAGATCTATACATATTTTGGGTTCTGTGAAAACTGCTTCCAAACCTCCTGTCGTGTATCAGGCTAAAGAGCTGTCACAAAGTGCGCTTTCATTTGAATGAAAATCCAAGTTTCACAGTATTTTTTCGCACGCCCTTAGATTTTTGAATAAATCGAAGAAGAATCAAAGAACATAAATAAACAAGGTGTGCAAGAGAGAAAAAGTAGATAGTATTCGAAATCATTTTCCCAAAATAAAAAACTATGGCTGACCAATTTTCCCGCGCTTGAAATAGGAAAGCGAAAACCAGCAGCCGCGGCGACAAAGTCGATTACAAGGAGGGAAGAAGAAGAGATTAAATTGTAACGAGAAACGGCGTAGTTTGGTCCAGCCACTTGTTAGCTTTGACAAGCGGCTAACCACGGAGCTTTAATGATAACCTAATTCCGAAATTTTAAAAATTTTTAATTGCCTTTTAAAATATACAAAAGCTCTGAAAAATCAACTCAACAAAATTTTCTTTTCTATAATAGCATACGAAATCTTCTCCTTCACTAGGGCTACAGCAGTTAGTTCTCTCTTCATTGAACACCCGCATCATGAACGAGGAAATTTCACTACAGCAGTTAATATTTGAAAGCAAACATTAACTTACACTGTCAAGCAGACCACTGACTTCCGTAACAGGCAGGCTGGTGGCACACCAGCTGTTCTGACACTTCCTTAACAGCAGATTCAAAAGGAACCTGAGGACATTAAGATTGCACAAAGTTGAATTCAGTGATCTGAAAAGTTAATGGTTCATCAAGTAAATTCAGAGACAGTGAATATAGTAGAAGACTGGACAATGTGGAATCAACAGCTTGGAAGGTAAAAAAAAATACACAAAAATGATACTGACCTCCACAGACTTAAAGAATGTCTGCATTGCCCAATAAAATATCCCGCAACTGTTTCCCCATTTAGCCCACTCCTCTGCATAGGTTCCCTTGGTCGATTCTAATCTGAGAACAGGTTCCAATCAAGGATAATAAAGGGATTTTTAGTTTAAATACCAAATTCAAAGTAACTTTAAGTTAAAATGCCATATTTTTAGTTTAGGTACTAGTTGAAAAGTCAAACTAATTTGTTAATTAAAGTGACAATAATGTCTATACACCTACCATCACAAAGTCATAGCCATTAACCTTCTCAATGAATTGTAACTAACAAGCTATGAATTTTTTTAGAAAGAATTTTTTATTACGATTGTCGCTTGGGGCGTGGAGATTAGTTCTCGGATTTTGGGCTTGGCCCAAGCCGAGACCACCACCCTAAGCCTAAGCTCTCCCCCAAGGACATTCTAAAACCCCTAAACCCAAAATGATCAACCCCAAACCTTGACCCGACCTTTTAAAACCCTAAACCCTCAAAAGTTAACCCGAGCTCTAAAGACCTTATAAAATTCTAAAGAAATAAACTTGAGGACAATATAGTAAATGTATATCTTTTATTTAGTCATAGGATCACTTGCAATAAAGTTTGTGGCTTATCATAAAATATTTAATTAAACTTGGTATTTTTCCTTAAATGTGGTATTTTTCTTTAAAACCTATGTAACAGTATCTAATGAATTTACCTTAATAAGGATAAGGGTAATTCTCATTTTATTACCTTCAAGTATCTATGAAATATACTTTGCTTTTTCTAACACTTATACTTTTGTTAGTCTATCATCAAAGTCTTCGGTTAACCGATGACGTAAGCGAATACATGGCGCACTAATTTTGTGCCACATGAAGAATAAACTTATTAAAATTAATTAATTAATAATAAATAAACAAATAAAAATAAAATCATTCCCCTTTTCTATTTTATGCATCCACACTCACCGTTCGATTTAAGCTCTTTGCACCAAACTCCTTTTTAACTTGATTTTTCGAGTTTTTGGATTTATTGTGTTTGATTTGGATTTAGTGGCTTTGTGGGAGTTGGTTGTTTGGAGAATGATAATTTATTTTCTTCTTCGTTGTTTTTGCTTTAAACAATTTTATATTTTTAGTGGGCCCACAAAATCATCAACGTCATCAATTAACTTGAAAACTTGTGGCGGATAAACTAACGGATGTATAAAAATTAATCAAAGAAAATTGACTTTTAAGTATGAGAAAGTGAGATGAAAAAAAATAAGTGTAGCAAAATTTCCAATTTCACAGATACAAAGTAAACACCTAAAAATAAACTCACGAGCTTAGTCTGTCTTCACGAGAAATCCGATAAGAGGAGCCCAAGGAATCGTGCGGCGAGGGTGAAAAAAATTATGAGCTAGAGTAGGATGGAAGAGTTTTTGGACAAGAGAGTGAGAGAGATGAAGGAATGAAAAAGAAAAATTGATCACAAACCCGAATAAAAAAAAAAGTTAATGGAAAACTTGGCGTATAAACTACGAATGTATAAAAGTGTCAAGAAGGAATTAAACTTTAAGTATGAAAGTGAGGCGAAAACAATAAGTGTAGCAAATGTGATTTTCACGATATAAAGTGAAAATTACCTAAGAAGCATCAAACTCACGAGCTTGGTTTGTCTTCATTGAAATCAAATAAGGAGAACCAGAGTCATTAGACGAGATGAAAAAAATTGTAGAATTTGAAATTGATTGAGAAGGAATCTTTAGGCGGCGCTTCATAGAATGAAGGATGAAAAGAAAAATTGATCTACGAAGCCCAAGGAATCGAAAAAATTTGAACCATTTCTCAATTTATGAGTTTCATCCTTTGGCAGAGGCCATGCTAATCTTCTTTGTATTGTTCTAATTTGTCGGATGTCCCCGAAAGGGCAGGCTTCCTTCAAGACAAGCTAATAGCCAAGCACTCAAAGCGGATGACTGACCGATGTGGGGCTACGGACATAAAGCGATTATGTCCAAGCAGCACCGTTTACGGCATTGGTTTTTAAAATTAATTTACCAATATTTAATTCCTTCTTAATGATGTGGACAAAGTAGTCCGTCTAGCTCGATTGGTAGAGCACGAGGCTCTTAGGGCTAGTTTGGTATTAACAATGGCTTTGAAAAAAGGCTGTGGCGTGAGAATAGCGGTGTGAAATAAAACGTGAGTGTTTTGGTAAACTTTTTTGTAAAAGTGCTTTTGGAAAAAAAGCGATTATGATAGTGTTTAGTAAAGCTTTGTATAAAGCAATTTGTGACTATGTGAAATGTTCCAAAAGGGTATAATATTAAATGTGCTATTAATTTAATTTTCTTAACAAATAAAGATGAATTACTAAATATACTTTATTTGTAAAGAAAAATATTTATAAACTTTATCTTAAATATTAATTAGTATGACAAACTACTTCAATTGAAATATTTTTAGATAAACTACTCGAAAATATTACATAATCCATGTGAAATCTCTAAGTGTGATTCATTGGAAATATTTCAAACACAACCCCACAGCATCAGCGAAACCAGTAAAGGTAAAATCATGGCCAATGGCATTGCTGAGTCAGATACAAAACTACCACATCAAAATTATGAGCGGTGATGAGCTCGGACTTTGCAGCACTTTCCCGTCTTGTTGAAGCATGTATGCTCTCTTCATTTCCTCAAGACATCATCGTTGAGTAACAACGATATCAAAACAACGTCGTTATTCCTCCTTTTTCACCTTGTGACTACCATCATAACTTGACTCCTTACCGGTCTTTGTGTCTTACCCCCTTACACACACATATATTTCTACTTTTCATAAAACCGTGTGGGTCATCGGATCCATTTGCATGAAAAATCTACACTCAAACTAATTGTTATGTATATTTAGGACTAATGATCATTTCTTCTATTGTACTTTATTTTTATTGGAGATGGTCCCCAAAATAAAAATTACAACTTAATGTATATTCGGATATCTTAAATTCAAATCTCATAAGCAATACGTTATGTTGAATAGAAACTAATTGGATTGCCTACGCCAAGAGTGCATAAAGGAATATCATTAAACATCAGCAATAACGAGCTCGGCGAGAACAACAAGAGCGTCATAAAACAACAAAAGCACCACCCAAGCACAATAAACGCAATAAAAGCAAGAGCCCAAAGGGCAAAACTATAGTGGACAAAGAATAACAAAGTCCACATCACTAGAAGTAAGAATGATCTTTAATCACAATCCAAATACTTGTAAATACTAAGCCAAAATGAGTGTACTATTGTCACCCACAACATATATACTTGTCATCAAACTTATCATCTAGCAAAGAAAAAAATTGTAGAACACAAATAAATTTAAGAATTTCGTTCTCAAGCGATCTAACTACGCATAAACTGCACCCCACCAATGAATAACTCTTGTATGCTCTTTGTCCTTACCGTGTGGTTTATTTAATACCCTCTGGAGTCTACTACACAACTTAAAAAACCATACTCATGACTGTGCTCATATGTTTTTTTAAAGAAAGTGGGAATGGTAAATTAATCCTTGAACATTGGAGGGCAATGCATAGTGAAAGCGGGGAATGAGGGCTAGTTGCGAAACGAGACTTGTTAGATTAAATTTTAGCACATATCAATATAAACTTGCTCATATGATGCCTCGTAAATTGATATTAAACTTGCTCATAAGGTCCTATTAGGAATTGGAAGAAAGAAACATTACCCATTAACAAACTGTTTTCACTTTCGAAGCTAAGCGATCAAGCAGATCATTTAACTCTTTGATTGTTGTGTCACTGAACTCAACCCTTGTCTACGTTCACGACTTTGATTCACAAATAGCGAATGAAAAACAAATTACAAACATATTTATGAACCAAGCACCATAGTTCCATGAAAATTGAATCACAATGTCGAAAATCAACTCATAATAATTTCTTTGCAAGTAATTCATTTTCAAAAAATACATTGTTCTTTGGTTTCATTTCTTCTATTTCATCCGACTTAACTCTTATTTACAACAAGCGATGAGAAAATTCTGAAATTTATATAAAAAAGCATTACCCCGCTTAAGGCAAATCCAAAAACACAAAATTGGCCAGGCCCGGGAACCAAAATCTCAATGACACTAAGCAAACCGAACCCCGAGGAAAAATCAACCAACAAAACACAAAAAGAAATGCAATTTCGGAAAAACCAACCGTTACCTCGGCGGCGGCAGAGAGAAGAGAGTTCACAAGCATTGGCTTGTCCGGTCTGGCGCGCCCAGCTGCGCCAATTGATGAGCGGAGGCGTCCTCGGAGTCTGCAGCGTGCGGGCGTACGATGAAGGCGGTGCGACACGAGACTCCTTGAGAAGCGTAGGAAGCGTGCTCATGATCGAGGAGTGGGAAGAAATGAGGCAATCACCTTCCAGAAATAATCGGTTTGCGAGGGTGTCGAGAAATTTACGGAATTTGGAGCGCTTAAGGAGTTGAGGTTTGGATTTCCATCCGGTCGAAGAAGGCTGCATAGCAGCTAGAGAGTGCGTTTGGATTCACAGTTAGGCAGAAGAGGAGGAGGGAGGAGACGAAAGTGAAGCTCGGGCAATTTTGGATTATTGAAAAATTCATCACTTTGTTCATGGAAGTGTTTGATAGAGGAAGAGCTATTGTTGTTTTTTGAAAACACTGTTGCGGCTTCGGGCTTCTCTTTGAAAATGAGGGCTTTTTTTCACCTCGGCTTAAAAAAGTGCTTTTAAAGAATTGCAAACACTTAAAAACACTCGACTTTTGCAGCTTTTTAAGCACCTCACTCCCAAACTAGGGCTTAATCTTGTGGTCATGAGTTTGAGCCCCATGGTGGGCGTTGTTTCACCTTAGTTTTTTGCTTATTTAGACTTCAATTCTAGAACATTTACGTTGGTCATACACTCTCTTTGTGGGAGTTGCTCCCAAGGTTTAGTTTGGGATTGATGTGCTTTAAGGTTTCTTGTCTTTGTGAGAATAAATAATTGTGAAATAAAGAAAAATTGTTCCTTGGCTCCTTCTATAAAATCTTCAAAATTCAAAGAAAACATGGCGAAATTATAAGTTATTGGTATGGTCCATTGGTTTCTACGAGAATTGAAGGTCGCCAAACTTGATTGAAGGGCGACATGGAGAAAGGGAAGGGAAGGTCGAGAGAGAAGGGAATTGAGGGTAAATGGTATCATTCTATTAAAAATGTTGGGAAGTATTATTGCCATTTTAAAGGTTTATTGAAACTCTCTTTGTTCACCAGTGTGTTTTGAGAAAGCAGGGTTTTGAGAAGCATCTCTAACCACATTTTAGCACTGCTTGATTTGCTATAGTGGCCAGATGATTTTGAAAAAAAAAAAGGTTTTGAGGAAATCCTTCTCTGCTTTGTATCTCAATTCAACTCAAACCCTTTTTTTTTTCTCTTCTTCTTCATTGCCTTCACACCCAAGGCACCCAAGGCACCAAGGCACCACAGGCACTTGGCCTCTCTCTTGCTCAAAAACCCATAAAGCCGCTCATGCACCCGGCAAATCCATTCCCACATTCGCACCTCCGGCTTACTCCTCGAGTCACGGTTTAGCCTCACTTTGCTTCTCCTCTTCAACACTCTCCTCCCGGCTGCTATTCCTGCGCGACTTCCTCCATAGCTTTAGCCTTCTACAAACACCTCGGCGGCACCCTGCTCCTTTGACTCCATCACTTGCTTCTTCCTTCTCACGCCTCCATTACTTAAACTCCGTAAACCGGTGCCCAAATCCAAGCTCTCACTCACAAGCGGGTTTTCATTTCCATATCTATGTCCGACACCTTTCATGATTAATGTATGTATAAACATGGCTCTTTGGTGCTTGCTCTCAATGTGTTCAATGAAATCTGCCAATTGTCACTTGGAATGTCGTGATAAGCTGGTTTGTGGCCAAATGGGGTGAGCTTAAATTAGCTGGAATCTCTTTTTGATCGGAATCACGGAATATCTTGTTGTAATCTGCTTTGCTATTATTGATACGTACTCGCGTATGAATCGACCAGGAGAACATTTGCTTTGTTCGGAGAATGGTTGTTGAAGATCTTATTGAACCCTCACAGGGATTACACTTACGGCCCATTTCGCGATTTGGTTCTTGTTGATCTTAAGATTTGTCAATCACTTCATGCATATGGTGAGGAAGAGAGAGGGGTTTAATAAATCGACATCACGTGTCGCAAACTCCTTTTGGACTCCTATGCAAAAATGTGTTACATAGAGAGTGCATCAAGATTTTTAAGAATGCACGAGAAGAATTTGGTGTCATGGGCGTCCATAATCTCAGGAGCGCAATGCACGGAATGGGGAAAAGAAATTTGTCGGAATTTTGCAGAAGTATGGAGAAAGTTGGTCTGAGAAATAGAATCGGCGACATTCTTGAGTATTTCAATGCTTATGACCATGGAGGATTAATTGATGAGGTGAACTTCTTTGGGAAGATATTTGGCAGTATGAAATTGCCTTTGGATATGTCGAAGCACTACGGTGTTTAATAGATATGCTAGGGAGGGGCGAGGAGAAGATTAGAAGAAGTAGAAAAATGGCTTTGGAATTCCTTGCAATATTGTGAATGTTGTGATTTGGAGGACGCTCTTGGGTGCTTGTAGCTTTCATGGTAATGTGGAGATGGGTGAGGGTGACGAAAAAATCTTGGAGATGGAAGGTATGGAGGGGACTATGTGCTTATGTCAACATCTTTCTTGGTGTTGGAAGGTATAAAGTGATGCCTTCAGAAACTTCACAGGCGGAAGTTTAGTCTAGCTGGTGTTGAAGATGCACAACTAGGGTCGAGAGATAATATAAATGTGGTGCTAATGCTTGCTAGATACTCGAAAGTTTGAGGAAACAAGGCCAAGATCCAGGAGCAATTTTTGCATCAACAAGATTGTATATGATGGAAATGCTTATAGAGCATGGTGGGCTTTCAGGTAATTACCACTTCTCAAAGGCATTTAAAGGTAAAACTTTCTCATGGTTTTGCAAACCCTTGATGACATAGTGAGATACTATGGGATCACGTGCAGCAGGCTGCCCCTGGTCATGACCAGCTGCTATGTAGGTGAGTATAAAATTTATGCAGGAGATCTTCTTTTACTTTTGCTGGTTCAATTTTGTTTTTAATTCTACAATTATATGGATTTGCAACTAAAATGAACCCTCAAAATACTCGTGTTTGAAGCAATGCTAAAGATTGCTGATGTTTGAGAGACCAAATGAGTCGGCTTCTGCATACTAAACGATGACAATGTCTTCTATTAATATTTTATACTGCACGGAGATAAAAGTATAAGCAAAAATGGAATTATTATATCCTCCTTTTGATCACTTCTGACATCGTTTTGATCGGATACAAAATAATAAAATCTGGAGGGAAATCAAAAACAAACATTGTCTTTCCACATGATTAATGAATAACATATATAAAACCTCCGCAGTTATCAAATGTGCAACAGTTCCAAAGTGCATTGTGATGGTCTGAAGGATCTATTTCAACTATCAAATATGCAAATGGACTTCATCACGACCTTTGTATCAATGGCAACAAAGCAGGATCAACTTCATCTTTAGACAATAAATTAACTATCAATTCCATAGTTGATGCATCTGCAGAAAAACCCTTCTCCACCATTTGCTGAATAAGCCTCATTGCCTTTGATGTCTCGTTGTTATTGATAAACCCTCGGATGATTGTGTTATAAGTGCAATCATTTAGAGAACAGCCTTTCTCTTCCATTTCTCTAAGCAAGTTTTCTGCTTCACTTGTTAGCCCCATGGTACAAAATGCACTAATCATTATAGTATATGTTCTGACATTAGGTTGAATTCCTTTTGATGATAAACTGTGAAAGAGATCCCGTGCATATTCAACTTTTCCAGCTTTGCACAAACCTTCAATAAGAATGTTATAAGATACAATATCAAACTCCAACTTCTTTCCTTCCATCTCTTCCAACAATTCCACTACTTTGGGAAATTGTTCATTTGCAAACAGGCCATCCAGTAAAATATTATAGGTTTGAACATTTGGAAGTTGGCCACAACCTTCCATTTTAGAGAACAAATTCAGTGCATCTTGTGTTCTCCCCATTTTGCAAAACCTGTCAATAAGAATGCTATACGTAACTGTATTTGGATCGACTCCCCGATAGGACATTTCCAGAAAAAGTGTATGGGCATCATCTATCCTTTTATGCTTACAATAGCCATTCATCAATATGTTATAACTATAAGCATCAACCATGCAGCCTTTGCTAATCATTAGTTCTAAAACCTTTTCTGCCTTCTCCATTTCTCCTTGCAAACAATAACCATCCATAAGAGAACTGTATGTAAATGTATCAGGTTCGATACCTCTTTGAATCATCATTTCGACCACGCTCCTTGCTTCCCTGACCAATCCCTCCTTACAAAGGGTGTCTACCAAGACACTGAAGGTGAACACGTTTGGAAAGATATTGTTGCTCACCATTTCATTCAACAATCTCGTAGCTTCTTTCCACTTCCCTAATTTGCAAACTCCGTGGATCAAAGAGGTATAGGTAATGACGTCGGGAGCAATTCCTTTACTCGTCATTTGTGAGAAGAGGTTTAGTGCGTCAACCACTAGAGTATCCTTGCAAAGACTGTCAATGATCGTGCTATAAATAACTAAGTCAGGCTTGCAAGTCACTTCTTCCATCTTCTGAAGCAATTGGACAGCTGCAATGCTGTTACCTTTCATACAAAGGCCCTTTGCTAGGGTGCCAAAAGTAACCGCATCCGGCTTGCAATTGTCAGTCTCCAACATTTTATTGAAAATTCGTGCTGCCTCGGTCACTCTATCCTCACAAATAAAGCCGTTGATTAAAGTGTTGAAGGTCGTGACAGCTGGTTCAAAACCCAATTTGAAGAACTTTCCCAAGATTGACAAACCAAACCCCATTTGGTGCAAATGGCAAAAGCAATTAATGATAATGTTTAGAGTATAAACATCGGGACGAATTCCCGACATACTCATTTGGTTATGCAAAGAGATGACTGCCGAGTAATGTTTGAACTTGGCAACTTGACCCAAGATTTGAGTGAAAGCGACAACGGAAGGCAGAGGACGCCTTTGAAGCACTTCGTCAAACACATTGAAAGCATCCTCAAGGTTAGTGATTTTCACGAGCTGCCGTGGTTGGGTGTTTCCAGATTTGGGTAGTTTGGAAGGTAGAGAATGAAACAGAGCTGAGTAATTGCTGACGGAAACAACAGAAGAAGATTGGAGAAGACAAGGCAGCATACCTCTGAGTCTGCTGCTGCCGCCATAACCAACCATCAAAGAAGAAGAAGCAGCAGCTGTTGTTGCCCGCATCATCTTCAGCATAACCAACCTTCAAAGAGGAACAAATCACCGAGTCAGTGCGTTAATCCTCCTTTCTTAAAACTTTCTTTGTGAGTGTTCGAGAGCCTGTTTCTTTTTCGTTGGGAGAATAAATAAATAAAAGGAACTGACTAGTGGTGGAAAATAAATTTCTCATATACTTAGCTCATAATTTTTTACATGGTTAAAAAAAAAAAAAGTTATAGAACTCCTATATTCTTGTCTAATTCAACATCTTCTTGAAATTTCCTAGTAAAACTGTGCATTGTGGACTGACTTGAGACTTGATACCAACTAAAAGTTGAACTCAACTATAAAAAAATTATAACCGCTACCATAATTTTTCAAAATTTCTTTCTCAACAACTCAACTCATTCCCCATCATGTGCAGTTCATAAAATTAAGCATAATCAATTCATCAATCGAAAATAATATTCATATACAATTTGCCATGTAAAGTAATGGTCTAAACTCTGGTCCAAACTCTTATTAACAACGGGTTTGATTCTTAACAATGAGTACATAAAATTGATAATTTTCAAATTTGACACGTGAAAAACTAGCTGTTTAGCACATGAGAAAAACTTCAGTAGTGCTTAAATTGTCACTCAACAACGCCTAGTGGCACTACTATATGCTTAAAACATGACAGGTGGTAAGATTTAATTACAATTTTTACATAAAAAACTGAAAAATGTAATTATTATCGTTTAGATGCCTACTTCATCGGCAAACTAGTCAGTAAACTAGTATTCCTTGCACAATGTTATTTTGCTACGTATTGATAAGTTTCATGCATATGCTCCAATGAACTCGAGCGTTTATTATATATAATACATTTTGTTGTATATAAATAATTTTTATTATTCCATATCACATCTTGGTTAAAGATTTTTGTTATCTATAACTAAAATGTGATCCACACCCTAACTCGGAAATAGTCTTTATTTACAAATTTGGGCATGACACATATAAAAGAAAAGTGCTTAGTAAGATCATTTTGCTTTAAGTTGCTTTAAGTCTTTATTTACAAGTTTGACCCTGTTGTCTTGTAGCTCACTTTTTCTCTATTGGACTCAGAATGACGGAGTAGGCTACAATGCTCGCAAGCATTGAATGCTTACACCGATCTCACCATTAAAATGAGGGAGGAGAGAGGAGAGAGGGGGGAAAGGAGGGTGAGATCGGTGTGAGCATTCAATGCTTGCGAGCACTGTAGCCAGTCCCCAGAATGACTTATCAATTCGACTCTATAGCATATTAGCATTAGCACACACTTCTTGACCGCCCAACCTGATCAACCCAGCCAACATGGGTTGAGTTGGGTCGGTTAGAAAGCCAAAAAAAGATTTTTGTTTTACAACCCGCAACCCGATTATTAAGCTAATATGAAACCCGACCCATCCGCTTATGGATAAATCTTTTACAACTCAACTACTTTTACGCTATCAGAGAAATCAATTAAGCTAGAAAATCTTGAAGGAATCAATTTTCCATGCTTCTTCTCTATGGAGACTTGCCGACACACCATCACTCCAGACCTCCTCTTCCAATTTCCCCAATTTTCATATAAGCTGCCCGACCTTCTAACCTTGACTCCTTCATATTATATGTAATCTCCCCCTCTATAGTCCTCATCACTTCACTGCTGGAGTGAAGTGAAGTATTGATTCTCCATAGCCACTGAATCAAACCCATAACCATTTGCCTGTATAATTTAAACTCGGTTTCTTCCTGGGGAGTTTCCCAGAGCTTGCTGAAGGAACATGCTTGAAGAATTATGAATATCTTGGGAGCGGAGAGGTATATGATAAAAAGAACAAGAAGTGGACACTTGAGCATCCAAAATGGATGTTGCATGTGGATCCTACATCCTATGCGGGTGCTCGTTCTAGCAAAAATCCCTTTTTCTTGGGAGTCCTAGCATTTTGAAATCATGGTTCCATTTGGTAGTCAAGTTAGAATTTGGGACAATTATCTGTTTCGCTCTGATAGAATTGATGATATCGGAGCATTGATCTTCTTAACCTCCTTTCCTTCAACGATTGGCTATACTTTCTTATGTTATCAGAATAGATTTTATAGAAGTGGTACCGATGGTGGGCGTGATTGATGAAATTCGAATGTCTATAACGGGAACCAACAGAAACCCAATATTAGTTGAGACAAAGACTCGAGTGGAAGATACACTTCCTCTTGAACCACAACGAAGAAATGGAAGGTATGCAGAAAGAGGAACTTATTGATTGTTGATATCATGTTCCGACATTTACGATTAGTTGAAATATGAGTTGATGTTATATAGTTTCTAAAAGTATAAACTCCAAGCCATATTTTCACTAACCGTACAATTTGAACACATATCAACGATCCAAACCGTTCATCTTTCTCGCATCTCGCTAAAAGATCATATTTTCAAAAAAGAAAATCAAAAGAAAAAAAGAAACTGTGAGAATAATAGAGCCGTAACTACAATCGACTAAAATATAAAGCTAAGGTTCATGGATTATGGTGTAGTGAATTTTGAAGTTGACCCTTCACTTAAAGTTGTAGATCTTCTCAATGCCAGCGTTTGCATATTTTTTTAACATTTTTCACTCTTGTACTTCAATTATTATGAATTTTCGCAAAATTTTTAACTCTTTTTAAATACACTATTCAAGAGGATTATGGGTTTTAAAATCTTAAACGATGACGTAACCATCATAAAGCGTGATGATTTGATTTACGCAGCGTTCACATACATTTTCATGCTTGCAAATCAATTACTATGAATTTTCAATAATTTGAACTACAAAAAAAAAACACTATTCACGAGGGTTTGTGGGAAAATAAAATTCAAACGATGATGTAACCATCACAAAGCGTAAAGGATACGATCACGAGCATTTGGTTATTTTAAATTATTTGATGCTTTTTGGTATTTTGTAGGAAAATAAAATTACATGAGGCATCATGTACTTCTCGAGCTATATTTTCACTAATAGTAAAATTTGAAGGTGATATCAATGATCCGAACCGGTTCATCTATATGCATCCAAAGAAAGATCATGTTTTCAAAAATAAAATATGAAAACAAAATCCTGCATGGTGACACTGAGCATAAACCAAACGACAATCAATCTGCTAAATATAAACTAGGGTTCATGGATTATGGTGTCAAATTTCTGAGTTTGACTCCCTTCACGAAAGTTGTAGAACTTGTTATTATGTTCCCATATTTTTTTTTTTTTACATTTTTCACACTTGTATATTAATTATTATGAATTTTTAAATATTTAAACTTACATTTTTGAAATTCGAAGCCAGAACAAGATTAATTTTTTAAAACACCCACAAATGAGATTTAAAGTTTTAGGGACGAGACAGCCTCGTGAGTAATAATCAAATTATTTTTGCGATGTATAATGAATTTATTATGAATATTTTAATATAAATATATAAAAAAATGAATAAAATAGGAATTGATCGTGATTTTGAACCTGCTCTTCCATGACTCATCTTAATGGTACGTAGATCCAAATGTTTGACGTAGGAATCAAATTGATTCCACCAAACTTAATATGTATGGTGGATCGTGTCATATTTTAAATTTAAAACGACTCGTGGCGAGACAATTTAAGCCGACACCTACCAGCATCGCTTGACAAGCAACTTCTCAAGTGTTGCCCCGTGTATATTCTTTCAGCTTTATTGTTTTCTTTTCGTTTTTTTTCGTTTGGGATTAAGATTTTTTTTTTCCCTTTTAAAACTATCCTTCTCTCTCCCTCTCTCTTTTCTATCCTCCATCTTCCTCATGAGAAACAAAGAATTCCGGTTCTTCAAAACTAATTCTTGGCAAAGGAGCCCGTGGCACCGGCCACAACACCCAAACCTTTTTCTCATCCTCCACTACATGGAAACCGGGCCCCTTCCCTGCACAAACACCAACTCCGCCCCAAATCAAACCTGTAAAACCATTCGAATTCTTTGTAAAAACACAAGAACTTCAAATTGGGACAAATTCCTGCGCTCTCCCTCTAATAACAGAGAAGTATAGAAGAAAACCGGGAAATAAAAGTGAGATGGGGTTTAGAGAAGAAGAGCTCAAATATTTCTCTATCTCTCTCTATATTATTGTAAAACTAAATACAATTGAGAGAAATTGGTATTTATAAGAACTAACCCACCGACTAATAATATGATGACTCGCATTCTTACATGATACATCTATCTAAATATACATATCTAATACTCCTCCCTCAATCTAAACTCTGAGATCAAGGTAGCTTAAGATTGATACAATGTTTATGGAAAGACTGGACTATGAAGTGCCGTTGGTCAAAAACATCAGCCTACTTGTTCTTTAGTAAAAAATATACTCCACTCGCTTAAATCTCCACTTTGAACTCTTTTCTTGACAAAGTGAAAATCGTCTGCGTCAGTTTAACTCCGGAATGCCGCACCGGATTAAGACTTAAAGCAATTGGTAAGAGATCGATTATCACAATAAATGATTGGAGGATTAGAAGAAATTGATGCATGTCAATAGAAATTAAATTCCACCTAAGCAATATCACCGTGGTAAAAGCATAGCTCTATATTCGCCGCAGAGCTTGAGACCGAGGATCAAGCTTGTGATTGCCATGATACTGGATTTTCACCTAAATACACTACATATCCAAAGGATGCATCTCCGGTATTAAGATCTACGTCAATCGTAATCACTAAAGCCATGAACATTAATCGAATCCATAAGTATAAGTCAATCTGAAGAGTTCCTTGAAGATTTCTTAAAAATTCTTTTCACCAAATCATAATGAATATCGCAGGAGAAATATGTATTGACAAACCGTGTTTACAACAAATGCTATCATGTCGCATAAATGTGAGATACTCAGAAGCTCCTACAATGCTCCTATACATGGTCAGATCGACAAAAGTTCACCTTCGTAGTGAGAACTTGACTATGAGGTTGCAAGGTGTTGAACTAGACTTGCAGCCTATTCATACCACTTTGTGAATCAACTTGTATACTTAGATTGATTAACAAAATATCTCCGTTGGACTTCATATTGAATTGAGACCAAGAAAATAAAAGTGATCACCCATGTCCTTAAGATCAAATACCTTTTCCCAAAGTATCAATCACGATTGTACTAGACTACAATTGGAAATCAAGATTATATCATCAACATATACAAAAGGACGAATTATACTATCACCATCCTTTTTCACAAACAAACTAAAGTCGAATTTCGAGACTTTGAAACCAAGTGTGCAAATAATCGGTAATTTGCATTCCAAGCTCTTGAAGCTTGTTTTAAACCGCAAAGAGACTTCTTACTAATTTGCATAGATGAGTAGGAAACTCGATTTACAAACCCCGAGGTTGCTTCATATAAACCTCTTCATGTAATTCCCTCATGAAGAAAGGCATTTTTAATGTCCAACTCGCCTTAGTTTCCATTTAAAACTGTCACAAAGCTAAAACCAATACGCGACCGTAGCATACCTAACAAATGTGGCTAAATGTTTCATTATAATCCAAGCCCTTCTCTTGACTAAAGCCCCGAGCTACTAATCAAGCTTTAAAACGAGCCATGTAATCTACCGAATTTCTTTTGATCTTATACACCCATTTACTTCCTATAACATTTTTTATTCGGAGGAAGAGGACTAAACCATGTACCTTGAATTTGAAGGGCATCAAACTCTTCTGCATAGCTAAACTACCACCGGTATGTATGAAGCAGCTTTAAAGGTAGAAGGTTCTCGCACATCAAAAATATCCGCAATAAAAGTGAAGCCACCAGAAAATGCACACTATCGCATAAGCGCAAGGATCAAGCTCGTGAAAATTGTTGTCATAGCGTATCAATCCTTCTTGTGATAGTTCCCGTTTTGAGTCTTGTTTGAATACCCCGAGGAAGTAGATGAGTGTCTCGAAAGATCGATGAACTAATGCCGGGATGTACCGCTAACCGATGTGATTCATGGACATGCAACACCGAACGGGAGTGGAAAGAGCGTATGAACCGTTATGCAAATGAGACCCCGTTGGTAAAGTGAACTGAGATTCATGTACAAAAAGATACACGACCAATTGAATCTCGCACCAATTATTGGAATGTATATTTGAATTTCGTTGTTCTATGGATAAATCACGGGTCGCTATGGGCATATTATCACCACCAAAAATAGAATCTAGCAATTGAACAATTATGTCTCGAACTCATTACATTCTCGCACTTTGAAGCATTAGAACTCGAGTTTGAACCTAAATTATTAAAAGGAAAGCACAACTCATCATGAATTACATGCCTTGAGACTAATAATCTTCGTAGAAACATTGTAACAAATAACCCCTTTATAGCCAAGAGAATAACCTAAGAACACACATTGTGTTGTTCTTTGTTGTAGTTTATTTAAAATATAAGGCCTAAGATATGGATAAATCAGCAACCAAATATTTGATATTTTGCATCGGGTTTCTTTCCCTATAACACGTAAAAGGAGAACTCATATGAAGATTTCTGTTGTGGCATTATATTGATAAGAAAAGTAGCATGTGCACAAGCATGATACTTAAAACTTCAGGAAGTTTGGTCATGTATAACAAAGTAATGGTAGCGCCTCTATTAGATGTCTATGCTTTCTTTCAAATCATCCCATTTTGTTTGGGTGTGTATGGACATGAAATACAATGCAATATACCCCGATCATCCAAGTATTTCTTGAAAATATTACTCTATAAACTCACCACTCACCATCCGATTGCAAAATTTTTATTTTAGCATCAAACCATTCTAATAAAAGCACAAAAATTTAACAAAACACAAAAACTTCCTCATTTATTTATTAAAGGAAAAAGATCCAAACAAAACGCAGCCCTCATCTACAAAGATCACATAATATCTAAAACCTTCAATGGATACAACTCCGTGAAGGTCCCTAAACATCACTATGTATCTTATGAAATGGAATATCATCCTATCTACTGAAAAAGGCAAATACCATCTTCCCACTACAATGTGAAATAAATTTTGAGTATTTAATTTAAACAAATGAAATATTTGCATCCTTTAAGATTGTTGACAAAGACATCATTGACAGATGTCCAAGTCTGATGCCAAATAGATGACTTAACAAATTTGTCCGAGAAAGGCAAAAAGGAAATGCACCTTATTATTCTCGCAAAGTAGAAACAAAGTACAAAGAATCCTAAACAAGCTTCATCATCGCTGCTACTCTTTCCTTTAGTTGTTAATTCCCGTTGTTCAGTATTCCGTATAAAGAATTGCACATCATCACAATAAACCAATAGTTATTGTCTTTGCTCAACCGTGTAACTAACAATAAACCTGACCGTAAAGAGTAGGAACATGTGTAATATTTCTAGAGAAAGAAACATGAGAGGGAGTTTTTACAATGAAGAACCAATATGTTGCACTTGCAAACCCGCACCATTTCCAACAACATCTTCTCATTTCCTTCATGCGCACTTTCTTGGTTAATAGAGTGACATCAGACTCATATGATGAGAGAGGCCCTCGTGTCCACAATCCAAGAATTACTTCCAGACAACTCATTTGAATTCCAACTATCAAATCATGTGGGGATTGAGCATTGAGAACTCGGTTTCATGTTCCGAGCAAGAAAAGCAGAAAGTTTGACGAAGTTTGATTGCCCCGAGAAACATATGGTGTCGGAGATGAATATCCCTTGAAAGTGGCATAATTTGCAGAAAGTGAAGTTGGTGGTGGAGATCCTTGATAAGCATAGCTCTCGTGCTCCGCGCTCAATGCAATATGACCCTCTTTCCACAAATTTGGCACTCTTGTGAAAACCGGCCATTTTCATTTCGAGTACAAGCAATGCTAGCAGACCTATTCGCGAGAGCAATCCGACATTCAGGAACATTATCATATCTAATAGATGTATTTCCGCATCTATGATGGACCATTGGAATTATTGAAACTGCTTATAAACCGCATTGCCTTTTGGTCGATAGCTATTGTTTCCTAATATCAGACTCCCTTGACCATTAAAAGCACCACCATAAGATTGATTACCGATAGATTGGAAGAAGAAGAGTGTGTTACCACCGAATTAAGATGTTGAAACCAAAGATGAGAATGAGTGGAAGCAGGAGTCGGTGGCCAAGGCGAACTAACATATCCAAAAGAAGAAGCATTAGAAATTGAAAATCATTAGAACCCACATGCGAACTTGAAAAGTAGAATTAGTAGAAGAAGATTCCAAGCTATTGACGAGTTCATTCCACCATTGCAACATACATGGCGTATATACATGCACCAAAGACTTTAGTCTTGCTTCTATATTTTTTTTTCAAAGACTAAAGACTTTAGTCTTGCTTCCTTCAATGAAATTGGTATTTCTCAGCCAAGATGACCTTAATCATATCATACTCAAGCAGTAAACTGGCGAAAGCAAGAACAATATCATTATCCTAAACTTTTCTCCAAAGAGCCAATAGTTGATCACGAAGAACTTTGAGCGCAACAAATACTTGTCTATATTATCACCCCCTTTGAATGGTGTGTAACTCAAATTTTCAAATTATTAATACTTGCACTAGATAATGCATATAACGATCTTGTAAAACATTCCGTGCCTTATGAGAGGTTTTGCAATCTAACTACATATTCCATAGCATCATCACTAAGGGTAGCAATTAGCAGGGTTAAGAAAAGCCATATCATTCTTAACCCACTCCCTTATATGCATTACTAACCTCCTTAGTAACCCCGGATTCAGAATTTAAATACATATTTTGGAGGACAACCTAATCACCAAGAAATGATCAAAGCAATCATATCCCTTGCTACGAGCTAAATTGAAAATTCCACTTGACAAAGTTATCATCAGTAAGCTTGATAGTAAGCATGCCCAAAATACTCTCAATCTTCACAAATGTAGACATGATTTCTTCAAACAAATCAACAGAAACAAGATGACTTCACAGATAATACAAAGATTAACCCAGATGTGAAAAAGACCAGAACGATTCAATACTTCACAAATCAACAATCTTCAATAGCAGTAATAAACGAAACAACTGGTAATCGACCTTAATTCATGAAGAACACGAGAGATAATGGCTTCGGCCTTCAATCAATTTCAACAAAATTCAACGGAAAACGAAACAATTTTACACTGTCTTGGCATCGACCTTTATATTAAAAGAAATCTTAGTCGTAATTCAATTCGTAACTATCAGAAAAGCAAAAGCCCCAAATTTCCAATTCCTAATCAAATAAACCTAGAAAAAGGTAAGAAATGAATAATCTCGAAGAAAATTTGCAGCGGAAAAATGAATTGAAAGACTCTAGAACCACACGCGTAAGCGAAATTGGCTCTTTGATACCATAATAACAGAGGAAGTATAGAAGAAAAACTGGGAAATAACAATGGAGATAGAAGCTTAGAGAAGAAGAAAGCTCTGAAATATTTCTCTATATCTCTCTGTATTATTGTAAAACTAAATACAATTGAGAGAGAAATTGGTATTTATAGTAATTGACTCCACCGACTAATAATATGATGACCTGACATTCTTACATGATACATCTCTCTAAATATACATATCTAATATGCTCCACCCTCCTTATTTTTTCCCAGAACCACCTCCAATTGCTGCACGATTAGCGCTGAGATGTTGTCGCTACTCGATTTGGTGGCGATGGTGACATGAAAATGGGGAAGCAGAGGAGGAGAGACAGAGAGGAAAGAGAGAAAATAGCTTAATATTCTTCTATTTTTCCTGACAAAAACAGAACGGTGGGACCCTTTAAAAACTTGCTACCTCCTGCCATTTTCCTTCAACTGGCCATTTTAATTGAAAAAAAGGCCGGACCATTAAATGGTCCGGACTATGGAAGCCACACTGCTTGCTCTGGTGTTTTAGAAAAAAGGTTGAGTTAAATATAACTTTTGTATTATCAAAAGTGTCGGTCTCGCTTTTAACACTATGATTTTATCTAAAGTCAGATATGACTTTCTACAAACTCCAAAATTATATATGACTCTAACATTTGTGGTGCATGAGAGAGATTGATCAAGTTTGCAATCAAATATGACTCAAAACCCGCCCAACCGAACCGAAACTAAGTGAGTTCACGAAATCCCATGTCAAACCTCTATCAGAACTATTCACGAAATCAAAGCTTGAGATTGATTAATCTGCCTCGGTAATATTTCTAAAGTTTCAAGGGCTCATTCTAGATATTATGGATATCATTTTCCTGTATAATCTAAACTCGGTTTCTTCCTGGGGAGTTTCACAGAGCTTGCTGAAGGAACATGCTTGAAGAATTATGAATATCTTGGAAGCGGAGAGGTATATGATAAAAAGAACAAGAAGTGGACTCTTGAGCATCCAAAATGGATGTTGCATGTGGATCCTGCATCCTATGCTGGTGCCAAAGTACAAAGCACTTTTCCATACCTTTCCGTGGCTCCATGTTTCCTATGCACATTTACAATCTTCTTATATTTGTGGGCAGGTTGTAAAAAGAGTTAAAGTTGGTGTCAAATCGATTGAAGATAGATGGGCTCTGAAGCTTCTGAATTTTATAACTGGTGTAAATCAATTATTGTTTGAAGGATTGACAAGCGAGCTGCCACTATAAGTTAATTCATATGCGTCTCTTGATTTAATCTTCGACTCCTTATACATTGTTTAGGTGGCTTTTAACCTCTTGAAGGAAACTACTTGATATTATAATGCCGTCAATCCGTGTGAGGTCCAAGGTTTATCTTTCTGTTTACTAATTCATCTTTGTGGGACATTTTGTCATAGGGAGTTAGACAAAGGTGTTCTTAGAGCACTTCCAGCGGGAGCCCAATTGCAAGGGCAATTGGGGGCAATTGCCCTACCAACCCTTTTTTGTTCCTCCAGCGGGCCATTTTGCAAAGGGCAAGAGGTGGGCCCAATCATGCCCAACCTCAAGCCCGAGCAATTTGTGCCCAAGCTGCTGCCTTCGGGCTTGCTGATGTCATGTTGACGTCAGCAAGCTGTTTTATTTTTTTTTAATCAGGCCCGTGCACAGCACGCGCGCATGGGGAAGAGTGGCCGACAGAAAACTGTCGGTGGGACTCACTGCTGTCAGTGACGCCAGCGAGAGCCAACGGCTCTGTGACGTGGCGCGATGCTGGCCGCTGGATCTCCAACGGCTACTTAATCTGGACTGTTGGATTTCCAACAGTAAAAAAAAAAAAAGCAGGAAATTCTTGCCGCGTGGCCACGTGGGCACACCAAAGGCTGGATCAATTTTTTTTTTTTTTTTTTTAAATGGACGGCAAGGATTAATCCGAGTTTAAAATCTTTTTTTTAATTTTTATAAATACCCCCAATTCTTCTTCATTCCTCACTACAACTCAATATTTTTTTCCTACATCAATTATTTTTGTTTTCTCTCTTCCAAATCCTTGTTTTACAAAAAAAAATTATGAGTGAGAAGGCAAATTAGACAAGCGTTTTTATTTGAACGAACAAACTTCCAAACAACAGACATTTACGGTTCAAAGTTAAACAAAAGTGCACACTTAAACATACGGTCAATAAAGTTCAAACAACTTACACATAACACACGTGTCAAAATCTGCCATGATATTTTCAATATATAATGACACGTGTCACTACGACGGGTTGAAAATCTCATCAAAAAACTATTCAATTATTTTTTTAAAGATAAATTTACACGCGTCGCGACAAGAAAAAAATAAAACGCTGTAAATATCTAAACATAATCACAAGCCCCGCATAAGGCCAACAAAAAAATTTTAAAATAATATTTTTCCTTGCCCTTGCTCAACGGGCACTGCACAAAGGCATGCATCGCCGAAGGGCAATCACTGCCCTTGCCCTTTGCTCCTTGCCCTTGCCCTCCACGAACTAGTGGAAGTGCTCTTAGATACTTTAGCAATATAATCAATTAATAAAATGGATCATTCATGTTGCATAAATTAGTTATCATCTGTAAAGAGTGATGTCTGAATCAATCTTGCAGCTTTGATCCTTTGCTTGGCAGTTTTTGTATGGGTTGGATGTTAGTATGAACCCTGGATTGTAAATATTATGGCGCCCTTTAAGTTAATAATATACAGCTTATCATGTATTTGATTGAAATGATATGAAATACACACGACTGATTGCTGATGGTGATCCAGATGTAGTTTTTGGGACCTAACGAGGAAATGCACTAGATGCCTGAAACATCAGTACTAAAATGAAACATGATTGAGAAAGTCTTAGAAACACATCGTACCTTTAGTAGGATTAGTCTTAGAAATATGCTTCAGGATACTTCTCTGGAGATTGACGACATTTATATATTGGTATGCACCTTTTATTAGCTTCTGTTTTGGAATTTGGGCTGATGTTTCGTTGCCATTGATGAGGAAATGTACCAAAATGAAGTCACACTCTATTTTGGCAGGCTTCAATTAACGTGCTACAAGTCCATTTGGATGATTTAGTTGCCGATAAATTCCCATCGGACAAGTTTTTCGATTCTTTTCCTTTAAATCCTCACATGTCTTATCTGAAGAAATCAGAAAGATGACTGCGAACTCAGGTTTCCCAGCAGAGGTAAAGTGTCTCTCCATTGAATTATTAGATACATTTAGTCTAGGAAATCAATGACTTGATAAAAAGATGCACTTTTTAAGTAAGTGGTTTGGTTATTATTGATGGTTCGTAGCGTAAACCAAATGGTAGCTCATAAACAAAATTGTGTAACATAGATTTTTCAGATAATTACCACTTCAAAGGCATGTTTCTATAGGTAAAAATTCTCTTGGTTGTGCAGACCCTTGATGACATAGTGAGATACTATAGAAACACGTGTAGCATGCGGCCCCCTGCACATGACCAGCTACTATTGAGGTGCATAAATTAATCGCCGGAGATCTTTGTGTATATTTACTTCGGTCACGATAATGTTGGAAAGATACTGATATGACTGTTTGAGTCAGATATGAGTTGCAGAAAGATCATTTGTTACTTGGTGAAGATGAGTCTGCATATGACTCTGATTGGGTCAAGAATCAAATTCAGGGTTGTCTCGAGTTCTAGTTAGGAGAGCGAGAAGCCAGTTACACTCCCGAGGATGAGCGATGGAACTGCCGGTTTTGTCAATATTCTTCTGTCTGCCCTGCTAAAAGTGCGGACTATAATAATACACATACACCAAGTTAGAGAAAAACATTGGCATTGGTGATGTTCTCAATCAGCATCCTCAATAAGGTGCAAAGAAGCACAAAATTTTAGAGTTGCTTCTTTGGGGTAATTGTTGTGTTGGATTTGCCCTCTGGGATGCAAATTTCGTGAACTGTGCTGCTCATGTTGTATTGTAACCATTGTTTGATTCGATTGTTGTAACTTATCTTTGACGAAATCGTCAAACAGGAGTTGTAAAATTCCAGTTGTTTTATAGTGAAAATTTCTATCAAATTTAGCAAAGTCATAAGACTCTTGATTGATAAAATTGGCTATAGAACTTATGTGGGTTGAGAACTTGAGAGTCAAGTTACGACCACCACTAATTCAATGATACAATCCCATATGTAGAACTTGCCCCGTCAAAACCGGCATATGTTGTAGCCAGTGGGATATTGTCTCGATGTGCCCCTTACTCCTTTGGCAAGATTTTTGGTCCGCAAGGGTCAGATAATTCAATGACTCCATATTATTATTTGGCTCTAATTCCACTAATACGAGCCCTTGCCCACGGAAAACCGGGTTGGGAGTTGCATAAAGGCAAATTTGGGTCTAAATATGAATTGATACATTCTCAAGGGTGACCTCGAGCTCATGGGATAGCACGCTGCATTCCCGATGCAGGCTATTTTTCCAACTTGCAATATTTGAGTTTCAACATTAAAGAATCCGCTTAGGATTGTTTTTGTAAAAAGCACTTAAACTACAAATGCTTTTATTATAAACATGTCAAAATTTATATTGAAAATTCATAAAAGTGTTTCCATAAAATACTTCAAAATGTGTACTAAAGAATCATCACGTGTTTTTCAAAACCACTTAGAAGCGTTTTTAAGCCTTTCAACCAAACGTTGTCAAAAGCGCTTTTGGTCGTAAATAATCACTTTTGCCATTTTAAACGTAATCAAAGCAGCTCCTAAGAGCATCTCTAATTGAAAAATACAAATTTAAGATGTAAAAATCCCAAAGGTTACATCTCACTTTATATTTTACATGTCTAATATTGATGTAAATATGAGATCACATTTATTTTTCTCTACTTTTTGGACTAGCAAGGTGAGGCCATGTAACATCCCGTAAAAAAGTTTGTTATAAAATAATTCCCTGGGATATTTTGGACACTTGCGTGATTATTTTGTACACGGATCGTAATTTTACCTGCTTTGGTGGGTGCACAATACCCCGAAACACAAAAATATCTTTTTCTTCTCTTATTCCCCTCGTCACTTTTCTTATTTTCCCATTTCTCTTTTTTTTTTTTTTCTTTTTCTCTCTCTCTCTCTCTCTCTCTTCTCATCGTTTGTGAATAGTTCTTGTCGACGAAAACCCGTCTAACCGAGACGCATCTAAAATCACCACCATATTCGCCTCCCGACGCCCGGACTCAACGATGCAAACCGTTCCGTCCAAACTCCCGGCTACCATTTGACCCAAGAAAAGCACACGGAAGAACCGGACCTTCCCAGAGATTTTCTCACCATTCTAGACCAAGGTGAGGTTTCTAACTACCACCATTGGATTCCTCTCATTAAATAGATGAATTTTCATATGTCGTTTGCTTGATTTGGTTGGAGTTTTGACGTAGATCGACAAAGCTACAGTGATTCACCCGCCTTTCAAGGCAATCACAGGCCATTTTCCAAGCTTGTACGGCCAAACCAAAGGTACACCGTCATTCTACTCTCTCTAGCTTCATTTTGGTATAAAGAACGTAAATTTTGGCCAAGAAATGAAGAAGTTATGGAGATTTGAAAATTCTCCACAAACCAGCCAAAATTCCTATTGGCGCCGACGGACGATACGGCGTGCCGCGCGCCGACAACCGGGCTAGTTGTAACGACGACCAGCCTCGAACTCCGATGCGTGCACGCGTGACGCGGCCAGAGACACCAACGATGATGCCGCAACCTGGCTTAAACCGGAATATTCCTTTAACGCCTAGGAAAATTCGTTGCATCTAACCCGCGCTGGATCGGGCGCGTTGACCCAGCTGCGTGAGCCGGGCGGTGGCGCATGGGGCAGTATTTTCGATTTCCGTCAACGCGATGCTTACCTCCCCGTGACGACACGCTACTACCTAGGGGTAGTACGTATGGTATTTTCAGAGTGTTTTGGACTTCCGTGTTGAGCAAACAAGTGGATACGTGTCGTTAATTAGTTTAATTAGTAACCTTGTGAGTTTAATCATTACTATAATGATATCTCATATAGGTAAGACTTATCCATGACTACCGACTACCCAAGACAGGGGCTACGAATCTCTGGGCCATTTGCTGTGTGAGTGAGTGGATCTTTGTTTTGATAAAATATATTATTATGTATGGTTTTCACTACTTTCTTTTAATTGTTAGCATGACTTATATCATATATACGATTGTTGGAGGTAGAACATTCATATTATATTTGCTATACATTTTTCATCATATTCAAGAGATAAAACACCCCCTGCATCGCATTTAATCCTATGGGCGGACTAGCCTTGGACGTTGGCATGTTACTACCAGCATCGCTACGCAACTTTGGATCCATTGTGGTACTAGCATGTTCTAGGTTGCACTAGGCAACCTGCTAAACTTGTGTGACGCACTTTGTGCACAACGATTAGTGTTGGGACTCGCGTCATTGTAGTACTCAGCGTATTACTCATATACCTAGCTTGTTCCTCGTAGCTTATCTACTTGGGCTTATGTGCGTTTACATATGGATGAGCAAATAAGCCTCGATTTTCTGGGAGTACCTGTGATATTGTTATAGTATTTCGAGGATCATACCAAATGAGTATGACGTATTTTCAAAAACTATACATGTTTTCCAAATGTAGGATAGTAGCGTTTTTTTGAAAACAAAGGTTTTATCAAACTTTGCTTTTTGGCCCACTCACTTTATGTTTTGCGCCCTCCGTGACTTAGTGGCTGATTCGATTACCAATGACACGAGGGCTTGCTACTCGACGTATTGGCGTCGACAGCTTTCTTCAGACATGGGATTTGCTCCTACTTTTAGTTAATTTCTACTTATCCATCCTCTCACGAGGATTTGAATGTTTTTATTCCTTGCATCTATTTACTATGCTCGACTCGTTATGCACCCGTAATAATGGGTTTTTACCCTTTCATCGCACTCTTACTTCGCTTCCAACTTTATATCTACTCACTTTTTCACATATACATGCATAATTGTCTTTCGTCACTTAACACGTGTTTCTGGGTAAAGACGTCCCCGACACTCGGCGTGTCGATCGGAATGTGTCGTGCCACCTTATAGATTTATAGATGTTAAAATTTTTTTTTACATTTTTATTTACATCTTCCCGCGAAAATGGATAATTTATATTCCGCCTTGGACAACCTTCGCAGTAAGAAAAAGTGTGAAATGCTCATTTCAAAGCATTTTTTGAACAAAATGGGCCTAAAGACCCCAAACCTTGCTCATAAGTGATTTTGTTATAATTGCATGAGATACGTTAAATTTATTATTTATTTTTAAAACTAACCTGGGTTTTTACCCGCTTTCTAAAGAAGTATCTAACATGTTCTTCTCTAGAAAGTTTTTTTTTACGAACCATAAACATTTTAAAATATTTTCTTGTCTTCCAAATACAGTGAAAAGCGCTTTTAATTGTCGAAAGTTTCCTTAAATCATTCCAAAAACAATCACAAACAGGTCCTTTATTTTGTTGTAATTGAGGCTAAAATCAGCGTCATTAGCTTGGGCTTACACACATTGCCATTTATTTGGGCCTTATCCCAAATACATTCCAGGCATAACAGGCCCGGAAAACCCTAAACATTTCTCGTTCTCTCGCCATCTCGCTCTGGGTAGAATGCGCAGACTTCAAACTCGACTACAGATTTCTCAGAAAAACAAGAAGAGATCGCTCCATCCAATCCAATCCAATCCAGTCCAGTCCAGTCCAATCCCCTCACCATTTGAAGGTTCTCTCGTGATTCACCCTCTTCTTCTCTCTTGCTCTCTTCTCAGTCGGCCGTCCCTCGTCCTCCCTCTATCAGGTAAGCAATCTCAGTTGATTTTTCAATTTAACTTATAAATTTTTCTCTGTATTTTTTTTCATTGGAAATTAAATGCATTGCTGATTTTTCTGATAACTTGATGGTTTAAATACCAACCTCTATGCCCAAATTAATCTCTAAAATTTGCTATTTCGAACCCCCACTTTTTGTTCGGGAAAGATTGAAAATTGTAGCCTACAAATTCAATTAAAAAAAAAATAGAATGGAAACAAATACTCACCCATATTAATATTGATTAGGTCTTTTAATTTGATTTTTTTCTTCCTCTTTGAATTTAGGATATTTTATTAATATTTTTAATTGATGTATCTACGCCGTACCCATTTCCTGAATATTTGAGTTTCCTAAATCTCTGTATGTGTTGTATCGAATTTTTTTTTTCATCGGGTAACGGGATACTATTATGGTTGTGGTGTTGAGAAATTTAAACCTGAATGCGACTTTGAAATTATTCTATGCTTTCTTTTGAGACAAAAGTTTAGGGTTTAGGGTTTAGTGTACGCTTTATTATATACTCTTTTTGGATTTGATCAGTACCCAAATGTCTTGCTTCTCACGAAGCAATAGAAGTCGGGCTTGATTTTTAATGTAGTTTTAGGAGGAAACCAGAATTTAGTTGGTTGAGATTGTTATTTAGCTTCTTTTTGAAACTCATTTGAAGTTCATAAATTTCAATGTTGACGCTCCTTTCTCTCTCTCTCGTTTAATCTGGTTTTGTAGCGATAAAGTTATGGCGTATGAGTCATGTCAAAGCATTTAGAAGCATTATCAATACCACGGAAGTAGTTGGGATAGTGTCACAAAGAACATTTTCTGCTGGGCTGCCAAAGTAAAGAAGGAAAAAGGGTGGTCCTCAAACTGATTCACTCGAAAGCGTCAACTCTGGCCAAAGAAGTCAAGGCTACTACTGTGGTCGGAGGCAATATCCTAAAGGATGGAACGGATCCTAAGATCTTGCCAGATTCTGAGTACCCTGGATTGGTTGTGGCTCCTACTCTGATGTTTCCCAGCATTGAGTGAATTAAGCCGGAAGAAGATTGAAACTCTCCCTACGAAGATCTCAAGCGTTTTTGTTGCTTTTCTGGATAACCGAAGAAGCATCAAGGAGAACAACTCTCTTAAGGCCAAGAACTAGTTTCTCTGTGTCGCTTTTGGTTTGCAAAGAAGTGAACTGAATTATCAAATTTAGCATCATCGGTAAGGCTGCTTTCTCGGTCCCTGTATGAATCTAAGGCAGGTTAGATGTACTTTTCTGTGGAAATGCTCTTTTGTATGTTTTGCGGAATCTCAATCTCAGAATTATTTTTCATTGATTGGTTTTCGGAACAAATTGGGAATCTATTGTTACAATAGTTTGCATTTTATTTTTCGAGAAAAGGATTCCAAACTTTTCTTAAGCTATTAAATCGTGGGACGAATTTGATCGGCAACAAAACTAGGAAGCATGATGCTAAATGGAAAATGTAGTTTTTGCTGCAACATCAGTTTCCTCAAGGACCCGAAAATGTTGTCGCAGTGTAGAAAATGCATTTCAGCTGACAGAACAACTGTTTGAAATGTTGGAATTCTGGTGCTGCCATAACAAAGAACAGAGGACTTTAAACTCACCCTTTCAATACATTTGGCTGCACAAATTTAAACCCGTCTCTTCTGCCCACCTCATAGTCTGCATTTTATTTTATCTCAGTAAAACACCAGATAAATTCTCTATGTTGATAGGGGATTTTTTTGTATTTTGGAATCGAAAGGAAAAGGTACAGTGGGATCTTGCAATTTTCAATGCCTTCTAACCAGCCTGGGGTGGAACTTACTGCACCCTGGGTACGCCACCATGGTTATCCTGCACCAATAACGTAATGACATTTGAAAAGGTTAAAATACAATAGTGCAATTCGCTTGGGAATATCATAGTTGTGTACCGAGGAGACTTGCATGTAATAGCTATATCCGCCATTGTGGCATTCCAAGTTGTATTAACATTGGGACGTCATAAAGTTGCAAGGCATACCCGTTATAATTCTATCATTGCTCATTGCTCCGTACCTAGATTGAAATTACAATATAAAACTTACACAAGCCGATATTCTACTAATTTAAAGAGCGAGAAGTGAGAATTTAAATTCTGGTGAATAGGAGAGAATATGTTGGTGGAGAGACGAACATGAAGATCTTTTGAAGAGCAACCGAAACTAAGACATGGCAGCCACCACGTAAAACCAGCTGACAATAACCACCGGTAGAAACGGTCACCTGAGTCGCTAGGGCATAATCCGCATCGGAATAAGCAACAAGATTCTTTAAGAGCCAAGAGACGCAAAAATAGACCATGATCGTGGGTGGGTGCTCATATTCATTTTCACATAACTCCTCAAGGATATTGTTGTGTTTGCACATACAACCCCGATGATATTTTAAAACTTTACAAAGAAGACTCACTAAAATTTTAACGTGTTCTCACGTTATCCCTTAACTAAAAAAATGTACATGACCCTCGTAAACCAAAACGACATGGTCTGGGCTTTTTGAGTCCCGTTGACAATTATTTTTAGTAGGCGATCCTCGTAAAAAACCAAAAAAACGGTCAGCTGCTAAACCCCCCATGTTCCGAATGAGTACTTATGGTATGTTCAAGTCCTAGGATTGCAGAAATTTCCTCCCCTCCCCAAACTTTTACTTTAAAATTAGCTAAAATAAACTCATTTCAAAAGTAGTTGCCGAAACAGACAAAACAATACGAATGATAGGGCTTCCAAGACATGAAATGATCAAAATACCCCCGTTTATACAACGCTCTTTGGCCCTTCCTCCCTTTCTCTTCCCCCCCTTTCAATTTTAAATCCCTCCTCTTTCTCTCCAAATCCACTCACCACTCTCATAGAAAATGGCCCATAAAGCTCCCATGAATGATATTTGTATGAGGGCCGATGTGGTGGATCGACCAACAATTGTCGTAGATTTGTTCATATCGCCCTTTGCTTCTTTGGGGGCTCTCGAGTTGTCGATGTGCTATGAATTCCTAGATGATGAGGAAAAAGTTGACAAGGTGTGGATGCTCCGGACTTGATTGGCTTGGTGTCTAGATCTTTGAGTTGATTGGCTTGGAAATTATCAACAACATGAACAATATTGTGAATATATATATATACGATATGTAGACGATATACTCACATTATAAATGTCGTATCAACAACATCTCAATACAAAATTGTGATGATATATATGCTATATATAAAGGGGTAATTTAGACATTTTACTTCTATCAATCCGTCTATATCAGAATATGGTGTCTATACGCTCTATTTTAGCTTAACACTTTTAAAAATAATTTATTTTGGTTAATTTCCAACTTTTATTGACCAAAAAATGATATGACCTCGTCTATCAAATGACAAAAAATAATCTCATTTAAATTTCATATTATCAATTTAGATGAAAAAATTAAAGAACATGGTTTTGTGAAAATAATTTGAAACCTTTAGAAATTTAGGGAGCCTTCAATCTAGGGGTTGACAATAAAGCTATCAAACTACATTCCAAGAGGGAAGCCAGGGATCTCGACTTGCGTGTGTACTCGTGAATTCGATACTAAATTATTATAACAATTCATTTAAAATTCAATAAGATTTACCATTCAACGGTGCGCTTATCACCTACTCAAATTAATTTGCAATGTCCCAAATAAATTTAAACTATTTAACAGTACGTACCACTCAAGCTTAAACCCTTCATTTTGTTACTTAATTCAAATCTTCGTTGCTTAATGTAAATAGATACTTGTATTTAGAAATGTTTTTCTTAAACAAGTAGAAAATAATTAATTAAATTAAAGAAATAAAGAAAAAGTAAAAAGAAGCCAACAGCGACGAAAGCTCCCACCCCGTCCCAACCCCGACCAACTCCCACACCAAATCTTCGCTGAAGGCAACCACTTCTCATTGCCGCTCGCCTCAGACTCACTCACGCGTCTTTGGGAAGGTACCGTACCATCTCATTGTCCCTGTAATCTCTGTCTCTAGCTAATCTAGTAGTTTATCCGCGTTGATTACTGATTATTCCATCTACTAATTTAATTTTAATCCACATTAAACTGTAATTATTTTTAGGTTGTATTCTGGTCAGTCTTTGTGCTCAAATGTTTACTGTTATTTGTGTGATCAAGCATTATGCTAAACGATGAATTTGGTTTAATTAATTTTGTGGAATTAAGCTCACCTGGTGCAAATGTTGGGCTGGTTATTGATTAATTTATCAATATCTCTGATTTTAGGAGATGGGTTTTGTTTAGTTTGGGGGTATGAGATTGGTTTAGGTTTAGTTCTTGAGCTTTACTTGGATTTGGAACCAAGTAATGGGCTCTTGCTTCGATAAATTTAAGAACTTTTCTGTTTCTTCTGCCAAATTTTGGGGTTTACTTAAATATTCAGTATCCAGTACTCACTGATCAGATTACGTGGTTCTCAGTTTATGAAATATCATTTACTTTATGGTGCTTCGAGGGTTTTCCTCGGAATGTGGTTGTTTGCTATAACCATCTCTTCTCACTTTCCCGCACGTCTCTTTGAACATGTTTTCTCGGGTTGGATGGGGTTGGGAGCTTTGGATGGCTGTTGAGTTTCTTTTTGATCTTTAGTTTTAGTCTTTCTAGTATGGGAATTGTTTATTACATCATGCTGCACTCAACCCTTCATTATTGTTTTGGATGCGGAAGAGTACACCACATTGAATTTTTGAGTCTTAATAGCAGCCCCTAGTTGGTAGCGTACTTTAGGCAAAAGCTTATAATGCGCTTCTCCAGTGCTAGTTTTTGAAGAAAAATAGTAGCATTAGATAATGTGGTTCATTCAGCAGTTAGTCAAAAACCAGATTTTATTCTTGTTGGACTTTCTTTCATATAAAACTTCTACAAAGTAAAAATGACAAATTCGTTCTTTTCAAAATATTGTCGGTTTTGCTGAATTAACAAAGTTTCAACTTGATTCATTCACATGTGATGCAGCATGATCTTAACTAAGCTTCAATATTACTAACAGAAATAATTTAAGCCATGAAACTCAAATAGACTTAAACATTCATCAACACACCATGAATTTCACTGTAAGAAATTAGCATGAAACAGCAAGTTTCTTCAAACATTGAGAAACTAAGTAGTTTCTACGTCTATTTAGATTCCTCTAGCTTAGGGTTTGTTCAATTTCAATGCAAGTCTTAAGTCCTATAAATTACTGTGTATATAGGCTGGTAAGAAATGAAAGATTTAGGGAAATAGGATATAGAACTCCTCTTAAGATGAAGATAGAAACCGGATGACTCTAGGTTCTTCACGCCAAATTCCCTCGCAGGAAAGTAGACCAGAATCTGATAACTGATTTATTCATAAAGCTCTCATTGTCTTTTGCATAAAAGGCACTTACATATATTTATAGTCCAGATATGATAAAAAAATTCTAACTATAAAAATCTACTTCTAATAAATACTAGATGCGCGGATAACTAGTAATTATCTGATGCTTGAATAATAACTCATAAAGCTCTCTCTCATAAAGGTCTGAAATGTTACTCCAGAATTTATTGAAACTGAAATGAATAAATGCTCAAAATTTCTGAACTTTGAGAATCCGAAATGACAGTAGTTTGACTGTTAAAAAGCTCCAGAAGGCTGTAAAAAGACTTTAGTCCAGCCAGCCACAAAGAAAGGGCTGAATTTTTGTGCCCTCTTGCTCTATCTCTTTCTGTGGAGAAGCCCTAAATGGATTAGCATGGATGTCCTCATCAACATGAGATTTTGATTTCCAGTTATCATTTATCTCCATTCAGATTGTACTTACTGACTTTGGGGATTAAGGGTTTGCTTTTCTACAATTACTTGTCTTGATTTTGAAGCTTTGGTTCGGAGCTTTCATTGATATTAGAGTCCGTAGAATCAATATGCACTGAAATCATTAGAATCCATAGATCAATTTTCATAGAAATCATTGACTAGATTTAGACTTTTATTTTGTTTTGTTTGGTCTTGGGTTTGTTCTTCGTTATTTTGGTCATTGGAGTTGAGTTTCAGTTATTCATCATGCAAGTTAATAAATATGTGCTTGTTTGTTTTTGTATCGTGTTGTTTTTTTTTTACTGAACTGTTTAAACATTGTTGTGTTGTTACAGAAATTTCTGGTTTTCAATATTTTTCGTTGTGTAATTGTGTTACAGTTACTATAAATGTTGTAGTAGATTGTAAGAACTGTGTTTGAGTTCTATGGAAAATCCGTAGTTGTAAGACAAACTATACTGTTTTTGAAATTAAAATTGTAAAAATGTGAGACAGCTGGCACTCTTACTTTGTCTTTTGTTTTATACCTTTCGTAGAATTAATTGTTAATGTAGTTTTCTAGGTCATATTTCGTTGAATTATTTGATATGTTACTGTATGTCAGTAAGAATAGCAGATATTTATACTAATTGTAATTCAGATGGTAGTTGCTGACCTTTTTACTGTTTGTTTTGTTCTCTTTGTTACATGTAGACGGATGGAGAGTGCTAGAATAGCAAGGTGTAGCTATCATTCATTAACGGCTGTCATTGCATTGTCTGAAAATAGTAAATATGTGGATATTTATAATGAAATATGTTTAAGGTTTAAGGAACTGGAAAGTGGGAAGCTTTGAGCTGACGTATTCTCTTCCTGAGCACCCTAATTGTTTGCTGCAATCCGATACGGATGTGAGTATGATGTTGCTATGTTTAAAAGTATTGAAGAGTAATTTTGTTGATATATTGGGTGAAGACGTTCTGAGTTCAAATAATGAGAACAATGATCAAAATCAAGAAGAGTCGCATCATGCAGCATCTAATCATGCAACGCCTAACCATGAAGTGTCTAATCGCATAGCCATTGTCGTGCACCTTAGAAAGTCATAGTGCCATTGATGAAAATGAACTTTTGAGAGTGGAAGGGGACACTATATTTTCTTTTGTCTCAGGATTGGAAGGAATATATTAGTCATGTCGGCCGGGAGGTTTGAGGGGGTGTAACTGAATTTCGTAACAAGTTAATAAAGTATGCTGCTCAGATGAGATTTCGCCTTGTTTATGCAAAGAATGGATAAAGAAACGTATCACTGCTGAATGTTTTAAGAAGATTTCAGATGGATGTAAATGGCGTATAAGCATGCTTCACTATGTCGAGGGAAATGGTTTTTTTTACATAAGGAGCTTGAATAATGTTCACACGTGCACTAGTGATTACGAAGAGCAGAAAAGGAGAAAGATGGGTTCAAAGTGGTTATATCTTCTGTTCTGGTGGATCAAATTCGTGAGAAACCAATGATTAAACCAACAGATATTGTGAAGGATTTTAAGAAAAAGTATGGTCTCGATATCTCTTCTTACCATAGTACGGCGGGGGGAAGGAGTTGGCTAAGAGCGAGTTCATGGTGATGAAACCGTATCATATAATCACTAGTTTGGTATAGAGATATTTTAATGTCAACCAATCCAGGGTCGCATTGTGTTTTGGAGTGTGATCCGGAGACTTCTCACTTTCTCAAAGGTTGTTTATTTGCTACGGTGCTTGCATTGAGGGATTTCAATGGTGCAGACCTTTGTTGTTCATAGATGCAACTTCTTTTAAAAGTAGTATAAGGGGCAGCTAATTGGTGCAACCGAAGGATGGAAATCAAGGTATGATTAGTTAGTTATTTCTTTTTTGTATATTGTGATTCTTGATAAGTTAAAATATATAGGTTGTTGAAATACCATATACTCATCCATTGTCTTCATATCTTATTGGTTTTTAGGATTTTTTCCGTTTGCTTTTGCTATCGTGGCCTCAGAAAGCGAGGAAAACTGGAGCTGGTTCTTCGAAACTTAGCCAAAGTTTTGACTCCACAAGGTAGGACAATTACATTTGTATCTAATCATGACAGAGGTGTGGCCGGAGACGTTTCAAGCATATTTCCAACATCCCATCATGCATTTTGTTTGAATGATATGAAACAGAACCTTGCATCCAGATATCCAGGTACCTCCATGGTAAATTTTTTCAAGATCGAATTGTTCATCTTTTTACGAAATGTGTTTCTGCTCCAACGGAAGCTGCTTTTGAGGTTAATATGAAAAATTTAAGAGATGAGGGTGTGGTGCTCCTATGAAGACCTTTCTAGAAAAATTTTGCGAAGGAGAATTGGTCATGTGCCTACTTAAGGGCACCGATACGGTGACATGTACAGCACTGCTTCTGGAATTATTTCAATCTTGGACTTTGGAGCTATGTGTGTTGCTATTTGTCAAATGGTTGGACGGAATCAGGATTAAACTCATGGGAATGATGTCTGAAAGGAGTCGTGAAGCCGGAGCAATGTATTTCTATTCTGTGTCCCGAGATGGAGAAACCTTGAACGAAATGTTGATTGTTGGTCGCCATTGGAATGCCATCCGTTCCAGTGCTTCTGTTTTCGATGTTCATGCTGAAGGTTCTTTTACGGTTGATTTGGATAATCGTTTTTGCTCCTGTCACGAGTGGCAGATGAAAGGCTTTCCCTGTGCTCATGCACTTGTTGCTGTTCGACAAAATTCTGGTTACGTGTACAACTACATTGATGATTACTTCAAGGTGAGCCACTATCGAAGCTCATGCGACTTCGCAATTTCTCCGCTGCCGACGCGCATGACGCGGTTCATGAGGGATCGGAAGATATGGTTGTCCTACCTCCGCTAACTAGGCAGCCAAAGAACAATAAAAGGAAATCTGTTGAAAAAGTTAATAGGCCGGTTAAATGCGGTCGATGTGGTGTGGTTGGAGGGCATAACAAGAAGACAAGGTACTTGCAATTATTTGACTTTTGTTTCATGGTTTTTTTTTTTTTTTTTTTTTTTAAATTTTAAAATTATTATTTTAATTATTGACTGCCTAAAATTATAGGACAAAATTAGATTAACAAACTGTGTTTTCTAAGTCAGAACTATTCAACTGCTGGACCAAAAATTGGTGGTAATTTCAGCCAAATTGAAAAACATCGGCTTCCTCGAACGAGGGTAGCACCGTTACATTCCATGGATCAGATAAATTTAATCTTATGCATCGAAATTAATAGGTGCTCATTGTTGCTCAAAATGTTCCTTTTTAGGTGGGAAACAATAAAATACTTTAACGCATATATTGTTTAAACTATTTTTTTTTAGTAGAGTTATAGTGTTAGTGGGTTAAACAGTTAGTTGTTAAGAAAGAGGGGAATCCAGAGAGATCAAATCTCGCACTAGGGTGCATATGCGTGATTAAACATGCTTTCCAATAAAGTAATACTGACACTGACAAGCCAACTTATTAACACAAAGTTCCATGGAGTAGTTTAAATCATTTTTTTTTTCTTTTTGTTTTTGTTAATAGTTAGGTGGGTTCTTGGAGGGGGCAAGGGAAGGGAGAAAGGGGGGTGGAGGGAGAGATTTTTCAGTGCGCCTGAACATAAATCCGGCATTGACTAAGCGTCATAATATAAGTGGTTGGATATTTGAATAAAAAAACTTTCAACTACCAGACATGACATTTAAGGTACTGCATCGAGTTTCCGGCACACTAAAAAATTTCTCGTGGAGGAGCTTGGTGAGAAGGCCCATAAAGCACTTGAAAATAGCCTTCCTCGAGTAGAGATTAAATCATTAAAGACTTGAAATACATATTTTTGGTAGACGACTTGAAAATTTAATTGTATAAGAAAAATGACTTGAAAATTGAAAATAAACGTTAAAAAACGTAAGGAACTGCCGTCCCGAGAAATTGGGTCTTCGCTCTACAAAAATCCTCGGGCCTAAAGTAAAACAAAGCTGCTGCTCAAGCTCCCATCCCATTTCACAGCCTTCCTCTTGTATGCTCTTCCAGTTGGCGACTCAGAGTCACAGACGCTCCGTCCCTCCCATTTCCTCTTTTTATTTAAGGTTCATCTCTCTCTCTCTCTCTCTCTCTCTCTCTCTTTCTCTCTCTCTCCTTTCATAAAAAATCATATGAACTTTTCTTAATTTTATTGACAACGGGTGTATGCCACAATGCCAATATATATGTATTGCGTTCTGATAATCTGTGTTTCTTGTAGCGTTTTCCGTGTGCAACTTACAAGATTTTATGATGTGATCATGTAAATGGTTTTGGATATCCGTTGTCGAATACTTCTATTGATTTAATTCCTTATACATTTCCTTGTACAATATATCTCTGGCCATCGGATTGAATAAATTGTCAAAGCGGAAACAAGGACAATAGAAGCAGCTTTTCTGGCTTTTCTAGATTCTAATCATTTGTTGTTTCTTTGTGGGATGAATATTCTAAAAGAAATCATGTTACTTGTTCTACTCTGTTCTTCCTTTGTCTTAAAAGGAACAAAGCAGAACAAGTACTGATAAAGTAGAGTGAAAATTACAATAGCAAAGAACCGGCGCATTGAAGGTACAAGGAAAATCTGTAACAAAACGGCTGGAGGTACATTTATCTTACTCTGGAAAAAACTGAAATTCCGTTCCAATCGAATCACCCTCAATGCCAAGTTGCCAACTAACAAACAGCAGCTCCCTAATGCTCTGGCATTTTTTCGCTCCTTTAAAATCTCGAAAGTTCTCCATGAGTACAAATCAAGAGATAGAAAATAAATTGGAAGCCCCCAACTCTACCTTGAGTTTATGCTACATCCATGATCTGTTGATTCTCAATACGCAAATACTAGGATATGTCACATGTTTTTCCTAATTTTAATATTAGAATGGTAGCTCTTGACTCATTTCGTGTATTATTGTGTCTTACATGCACAGATGGAGGGTGCTCGAATAGCAAGGTGTAGTTATCGTGCTAAATGTAACTGTCATGATTGCGTTGGCTGAACATAGTAAATATGCGGGTATATATAAAGAGATATGTCTAAGGTTTAAGGACCTGAAGGCAGGGAGTTTTGAGCTGACATATTCTTCCCGAGCATCCTACTTGTTTGCTGCAACTAGATATGGATGTGACTTTTGATGCTAATGTGTGTTTAGTCGATGTTGAAGATTAGTTTTGTTGATTTACTGGTGAAGGATGTTGAAATTTCGAATAATGAAGATGGTGATCATATGGCATCTAATCAAGCAGCGTCGAATCATGAAGCTTCTAATCATGCAGCCACTAATCATGTAGCGTCTTCTTCATGCATGTGTAGAAAATAGTGCTATTGACGAGAATGAACATTTGGATAACTCTGCTGTATGAAAATAATAAATATCTGTCTCAGGTTTGGAAGGAGTATATTAGTCATGAAGGCCAGAAGTTTGTGGGCGGTGTAGACGAATTTCGTAGCAAGTTGCGTAAATATGCAGTTGGGATGGGATTTAGCTTCTTGTTTATCTAAACAATGATAAGGCGTGTTATTGCTGAATGTTCTAAGAAGAGTTCAGATGGATGTAAGGCGTGTACATGCAGTATGTCGAGCTAATGGTTTTTCATGAAGACTTTAAATAATGTTTCACATTACGCACGGGTAAGCTCCCCGTGAGCAGAATGGTGCGATGATAACTTCAAAGATGATATCTTCTCTTTTTAGTAGATCAAATCCGTGAGAAGTCGTCAATTAAACCTATAGATATTGTCAAGGATTTTAAGCAGAACTATGGCCTTGATATTTCTTACTATAATGCATGGCAAGCGAAACAAAATGGCTAAGAGTGAGGTTCTTGGTGATGAATCATTGTCTTATAGTCAATTAGCTTGGTATCGTGATGCTTTAATGTCAACCAATTCTGGGTCATATTGTGTTGTGGAGTGCGTGATCCAAATACTTCCCGCTCGGAGGCTTTTTTGTTTGTTATGGTGCCTGCATTGAGGGCTTTCGATGGTGCAGGCCTTTGTTGTTCATAGATGAAACTAATCTGAAAAGCAAGTACAAAGAACAGCTAATTGGTGCGACGGGAAAGAATGGAAACCAAGGTATTGTTTTGGTTACTCTTTAATACTGTGATTGTTGATCTGGTTGACAGTTATCAAACTGGTTGACAGAAGTCACATCATCGTATGTAATATGTATTATGACTGTTGATAAGTTACACGCGTTTATGTATATATGTGTATATGTACACATCCTCCAATACCTTTGAAATACCAATTACTCATTTTGTTGTCTTTTATGTAGGATCTTTCCCTTTGCCTTTGCTATCGTGGACGCAGAAAACGAGGAAAATTGGAGCTGGTTCTTTGAAAATTTAGCTAAAGTTTTGACTCCGCAAGGTAGACCATTACATTTGTAATTGATCATAACAAAGATGTGATTGAAGCTATTTCGAACATGTTCCCAACATCCCATCTTGCATTTTGTTTGAACAATTTGAAAGAGAACCTTGTATCTAAATATCACTCTGGCTGTGGTAAATTTTTTTCGGGATGGAATTTGTGATCTTTTTTATGAAATGCGCTTATGCTCCAACGAATCTGCTTTGAGTTAAACATGAGAAATTTAAAGGACGAAGTTGGTGCTCCGGCTAAGACTCTTCTAGACACTTTTCCTAAAGAAAATTGGTCATATGCTTATTTTAAGGGCAATATATATGGCGAAATGTATAAGAATGTTTCTGAATCATTTCATTCTTGGATTTTCGAGCTTTATGTGATGCCCATCTGTCAAAAGCTTGAGAGAATCAGGATTAAACTCATGGTAATGATGTCTGAAAGGAGTCGTGAAGCAGAGCAATGGTGTTCTGTTCTGTGTCCTGAAATGGAAAAACCTTGAAAGACATGTCGATGGTGGGTCGCCATTGGAATGTTAGCCGTTCTAGTGCTTCTGTTTTTGAGGTTCATGCTGATGTTTCTGTTGTGGTTGATTTGGATAATCATTTTTGCTCCTGTCATGAGTGGCAAACTTTCAAAAGGCTTTCCCTGTGCTCACGCACTTGTTGCTGTTCAACAAAAAAATTCTGGTTGCGTGTATGACTACATTGATGATTACTTCAAGGTGAGCTACTATAGGAGTTCATATGCGACTCCTATTTCTCCCGTACCTGACATTAAGGATGCGATGCATGGAGGTTCGGAAGATATTGTTATCCTACCTCCGGGTAATGGGAAGGGTAGACCGAGGACTAAAAAGATTAAAACTTCTGATGAAGGTCCAAGGGCCATTACATGTGGTCAATGTGGTGCAGTTGGACGGCATAATAAGAAGACCTGTCCTGCAAATAGTTGATTTTGACAGCATTTTTTTGCAGTGTACAAAAGAATTTATACTGCCAAACGATTACTGAAGCAAAAGGTAAGCACAGAGTGAAAAATAAAATTATTGATTGCACTTTCTCACTTACAGCTTGGTTGTTTGTTTTACAAAATGAAAAACATGGGCATGGTCTGTTTGGTTGCGATATGAAGAAAACAGTTTGCGAAGAACACGGGATTCCCCTGATCTATATAAGTTTTGATTCTGCATGTTTTCTTAGCTTTCAATCTGCAGGTGTCTTTGTTGTTTAAGGCATATGTTTACTCGATTCCTTTGTAGTTAGTTTTGATGCAAGTGTAAGATTGCTTTCTCTGTGATTGGATGATCTCGTAAATTTTCTTTTATACGAAATTATGTTGATCTGCTTACAATGGTAATGTGTCAAATTGAAGATAATTGCTCTAAAATCTGCATAGTTGTTAAAAAGCTGTCGAGCCTTGGCTTGTTTCTTTGGCTATAGATTTGAAGCGGAATTCTCAGAGCATGTGTGTGGCTGTTGAAAATGTTGTGAAGTTTGGATCGTTTGCTAACCGTATTTTTCATTTATGTAGTTGTTTTGACATGTTCGATTCAGGATTCCGTTGCTTTGTGTCTTCGTTGCTGCATGTTTTCTGGATGAAGCCCCATGGGTGTTCACTAGGGTTTCAGCTGGATGAAGTTCGAAACTCGTAAAGGGTGAAAGGTGCGCATCGATTTGCCTCGCTCAGAAAGGAGAGGGTACCGACAGTTATATTCAACGCTTTATGACCCTGTGGTTTATACATTTTTATGCTAAAACGTGTAAGTTTATAATTTGTATGGATCAGTTTCAAGTGGGGATCGGCATTGAGCGTACCCAATGCCCATCCCTCTTTGTGGAATATCATCTTTACGAAACGTGAGGAAGGCAAGCCTTGTGAAAGAAGCTAGGTAAGGGACGATGAAATGTTTGTACTTGAAGAACAAGAAATTAAGATGTTGGAGTAAGAAATGAAGGTTTGCTTGTCCACGTTGAAGGAATTAGATTATTAGTTATAAGGTGTTCATATCCTACAATTTTTGCAGAAATTAGAAATGACTAATGTCTTTCATAATTAACTCATCAACCTTCAACTTAGATGAAATTAAAAGTTGGTCTCAATTTCTTTCTTCAACATACATTGAATGTAACGAGTTATCTGATAAAATCCAATCACATGCACCAAATGTGTCCTAAATCCAAACTTTATGCAAGTGGGGTGCTCTAGCATGAGTTGGATTAGTGAAGGCACCCTAAGTTTTGTTACGAACTTATTTGACTTTTTTTGATCAATGAGAGGAACAATTTGAACTTAGAATATCAGAAAACAAGTACGACTAGACTAATAGCTAGTTGGCGAATTTGTATGACTTTTAATTCATTCGTTTTCTTGGGCTAATGGCAGGGCCCTCCTAATTAGAATAATTTTTTTGAAGTGATTTTCGCACACTAGTTTTACTAGTACGCCTTTCTTTATTTCTGGCCCAAATTAAATAAAGAAAGAAAATTAAATGCCCTCCAACTCAAAGTTGTAACATTTCCCGTCGTCTCCTCTATGACGCAGTTCAAGTGGGCGGGAGAGACTCTGCATTGCTTCCATTTCCACTTCGTATAAGGTTCGGATTTCTCTCTCTCTCCCTACGAAGAATGCAGGCTGAATAGGAACGAAATTGAGTGAAAACGCTTTCTGATTTAAAAGTTAATGCCGGTCTTCTATGTATTGCTAAGAGAAAAACATTAATGCCTTTGGATACTGGATTTTTCTTATATGTTTCTGGACAAATCCTTGTTGTGCTAGACTGCCAGTTTTGACCGCACATTCAAGCAAGAATCAACTTGATCAATAGTCCAGATTCACAGTTTGGCAACAGATGACGTCCCCTATATATTCGTTTATGTATATACATAGTTTCAATTTTTATACTCTTTACAGACCTGTAGTATCTCACTTTGTGCGACGTACTTGTATATTTATTTCCATGTAATAGCAGTGCATATAAATACTCTACCTTTGAGGTTTGAGCTGTACACATGCCATACGCAGGTGGTAGGATTCGGAGAAGTCAGCAATCCATTCAAGGATTACCGAAGGAAATGTAAGTATTTCTCTTTCACTCACCAACGTCATGAACTAGTAATTTACATAATTTACCGGAAAGTTCTCCTATATCTGTGTGGATTTTTAATTTTGTTTTGATTAAACTTCTTTTATGCATGAACTCGATTTCCTGCATTTTCTAAAGAGCGTTATGTAGAATCACAGGATTATATTTTAATAGTTGCCGACTTACTTATATGTAGACGAATGGAGAATGCTAGATTAGCAAGGTGGAGTTATCGTGCGGTTACTGTCGTCATTGCATTGTTTGAACACAGTAAATATGCAGATATCTGTAATGAGATATGTTTATGGTTTAAGGAACTGAAAGTAGGGAGCTTCGAGCTGACATATTCTCTTCCTGAGCATCCTAATTGCTGCTGCAATCGGATATGGATGTGCATTTGATGCTTATGTGTTTATTGATGTTGAAGAGTAGTTTTGTTGATGTTTTGGTGAAGAATCTTGTGAGTTCAAATAATCAGGATGGCAATTATGCAGCGTCTAATCAGGCACCTTATGCTCGTGCAGTTTCTAATCATGCAGCTTCTGATCATTCCGCATCTAATCGTGCAGCATCTGATCATGCAGGATCAAATCATGCAACGCCTGGAGTTCCTAATCTTGCAACGCCTGGAGCTCCTAATCATGCAACGCCTGGAGCTCTTAATCATGCAATGCCTAGAGCTCCTAATTATGCATTGTCTGACGATCCAACGTCTAATCACACAGCTTCTGGTCATGCCGCATTTAATCTTGCAGTCTCTGATCATGCAGCCTCTGATCATGCAGGATCGAATCATGCAACGCCTGGAGCAACATCTAATCGTGCAGCTTCTCATCAGGCAGCGTCTAATGATGTAATATCTAATCATGCTGCATCTAATGATGAAATATCTAATCGTGCAGCTTCTCATCAGGCAGCATCTAATGATGTAATATCTAATCATGCTGCGTCTAATGATGAATATCTAATCGTGCATTGTGAGATGACGCAATATCTGATCATGCAGCGGCTAATCATGCAACATCTTATCATGTAGCGTCTTCATCATGCATGATTGATAGTAGTGCTACTGATGAGAACGAACATTTAGAGATCTCCAGATTTCAGGAAGGTGATACATTGCCGCACCTTGCATGCTTATCCTGATATATTTTATTTTTTTTGTGAAAAACAAAACTCTAGCATCAGATAGAGTTTTTGTGGTTTTTGGGTTAGTCTTTCCACGGCAATCATAAGAAGTGATTTTTGGGAGTGTGGCTTTTTTGGTTTTTTGAGAGAAAAACAAATGCATGTGTGAGGTTTTGAAAAATAATGACAATCATCTAATCTTGATTTTCCTCATGTATTGCATGCTTTAACAAATGTTTTTTTTGTTTTGGGTTGCTATAATTATTTTGGAATAAAAATCAGTTTTCATTCATGGTTTTAAAAGATTAATCTTTATTGCTGATTTTTCATTGTGCATCGACTAGAAATCAATTATGAAAATGTGCCTTGTGATACATTCTGCATTCTGCATGATCGCGTTAGTATCTTGCAAAGTTCGAGGCGAAGGTGATTGACGTCTACGTTAGTGTCGTGCCACTTCCACTCGAAGACTGAAGAGAGATCGAGTAGCAAAGTGCGGAGACAAAACTGCCTACTAGTATGTGTGTCTAGTTGATGAGTTTTGTAAGTCTTTTTGTACTCATTTCTCTTAGTGATTGTCCTGGCTTGGGAGCCCGAGGATTTTCCCAGTGGTGATTTTCCCAGTAGTGGGTTTTGCCTCGTTAAATCCTACATCCTGTGTGCACATTTTATTTATCGTTTTAATTGCATATGTGTAGGATAGTTTGGATGTAATGTGGATGTGGAATTTAAATTGAAAATCGAAATTGACAATTGAATTAAGTTGGAACCTATTCAGCCCCCCTCTAGGTTAGATTATTACCATCCTAGACCTTTCAATTGGCACCAGAGCAGGTCACTAAAAATACTTAGTGAGATCCGTGGGTAGTGTAGGATGAATCGTGCATTAGGTTCTGTTTCCCATCCACCACACTTTGATGGTGACAACTATGCTGCGTGGAAGGCAAAGATGAAATCTTTTCTGTGGGCACAAGATGACAGAGTGTGGCTTGCTGTTGAAGAAGGTTGGGAACCTCCAACGATTGAAGAAAGCGAAGGAGAGTCATCTGTTACTATATCTAAGCTTAAGCCTAGGAAAGATTGGAGCGAAGATGAGCGTAGCTCTAGCACTTTTAACCAAAAGGCTTTGAATGCTTTATTCACAGCTGTCTCGCCTGAACAATTCAATTACATAAGCAAGTGTACAACGGCGAAAGAAGCTTGGGATATTCTTGAAGTTACTCATGAGGGTAACTCAACTGTCAAAGAATCCAAACTTCAGAATCTCATCACAAAATTTGAGAATATCAAAATGTCTGATGATGAGAGTTTCTCTGACTTTTATGCTAATCTTAGCATAATTGTCAATGGCTGTCACAATCTTGGTGACAGTATTCCAGAGCATAGGATTGTGAAAAAGATCTTGAGATTACTTCCTACAAGGTTTCATGCTAAGAGGACAGCAATTGAGGAATCAAAAGATCTAAACACCTATAAGCTTGAGTAGCTAATTGGGTCCCTGCAAACGTATGAGTCAGAGCTCCCTGATTCCAAGAAGGTAAAAAGCATTGCTCTCAAAGTTGTTAAAGAAGACGAAAGCGATGACTTAACTGAAGACTTATCTGAAGATGAATTGGTTGAACTCACCAAGCAAATTAGAAAGTTTCTCAAGCTCAAGAATTCCAAGGGTCGTGACAAACAAACCAACTCAGGTTTGAACTGAATAAGTATTCGTGCTCGAGATGTCTCACATGACAAAACATCTAAGTCTTCTAGAACTAGTGAACGTAGGGGTTCAAATGATAGAGTTCAATGCCATGAATGTCGAGGGTATGGACACATTGCTTCCGAGTGTGCCAACACTATGAAGAGAAAGAAGAATAAGGCGATGAAAGTTACTTGGAGCGATAGTGATTCAGGAGATGCATCTGCATCTGAAAATGAGAAGGATATGATCGCTTTCATAGGAGCTGTTGATGAATATGACACAAAAGGTTCATTTGTTGAAGAACCTGACATGGAGGAAGTTTTGAGGAAATATTCTAATCTTTATGACATCACTGTGCAAGTCAAGAAGGATAACTCTAGCTTGAGAAAGAAACTTGCACTAGTTGAAAGTGAAAAGAAGGAAGCTGAAGTTGAGCACCAATCTCAATTGGATAATGGAGAGAAATTGCGAGAGTCATTCTTAGAGAAGATTCATATTCTTCAAACCACAATAAACACTCTCTCATCTGATAAGAAAGCTCTTGAGGATGAACTGGTTAAGTTGAAAGGAAAAATTCAGGAATTAAGCATAGGTTCAGGAAAAATTGACAAAATGCTTAGCTATGGAAAGAGTTTTGGAGACAAAAGAGGTCTAGGGTTTGAATCTGAAAAGACTACTAGTTTTTCTTCCATCACAAGATTTGTCAAAGCCTCTGATATTCCTAGCTTGAAATTAGGTGCCGATCAAGGTTTTGGTCTTACTTCTGAAACATCTACAATTTTTACATTTGTGTCAAATCCTGTCAAGACTTTAGTTAATCCCAAAGAATCCAAGCAATCTAGGAAGTTCATTCCTATATGTCATTTTTGCGGAATTATCGGTCACATTAGGCCTAAGTGCAACAAGCTTAGGAAGAAAAATTCTTCTCAGGAAAAAGTTTCATGGAACTCTGGAAAAATAAGTCTTAAGGAAAGATTTGTAACTCATTTGAATGAGATTAACAGGATCGCAAAGATTATATCTGTTCCGAATTCAATTGTTCCAAAAGTGAGACAAGTTTGGAAAAAAAAAGAGATTCAAAGTAGTGTACTTGTCAATTCGTCTCCATCCTCAAGTCGTCTATATTGATAGAGCTCTCTCTTTGCATGTGCTTTCATTCATGTATGCTTGCATGTTCATATAGCATAGATATTGCATTTGTTTTTTGTTTTAAAAAAAAAATGTGTGAGACAGAATGAACAAATATGGCTTCATATGAATTCTAGCTTTGTTCACTTAATAACTTGATCCTAGCATGATATGTTTAACCTGTTGTGCACAATAGTTTCTTGTGGATAATATATGAATGTGAATGAGTTGAACATGTTTAACTTGAGTAAAACCCACACCCATGTGAGTTTTTGTGCCTAAATATAGTGTGCGATCTTATGTGTTTTGTATCTCTAAAACTTGCCTTGAGACCTCTCAAAACTTTGTATCATATATTACTCTATTTTGGAGATGACAGTAGGCATTAGTTTTTTTAACATCATTGCCATATATGCTAGTGCCTTTCCCTAGTTAGCCCCTTTGAGCCTTTATGTAAGCTTTTTGTTTTTTAAACCTACATTTTCCATACCTAGCCTCAGTTAAAAATGCCTTACCCTACTAAGAAGCTAATAGAGTATGTTTTTCAAAGGAGAGACTT
>JAEHOF010000347.1:0-14260 GCA_018257905.1 Gillenia trifoliata
CAGAAATAAACATAATATTCTACAAACATAGCAAAAGGGAAAGCAATTTTCAAATATCTTGTTCCTAACCATACATCCAAATAAAATAAAAATAAAAAGTATTTCCATGATTTTTAAAAATTATATTAAAATTACTCAAATTTCCTCAAAAGGTAACTTTCAAATTGAAAAACTCTCCACATAAAGCAACCCAAAAATTAAACTATACCTCTAATTTATAGCCTTCTAATTTCGCTTCCTCTGCAGCTAAACCAAAATTTAAACAGTCCCCAATATAATTCTATCAACAACCAGATAGCAACATCATATAAAAGTCACATTAGGCCCCAAATTAGAACATATTCAAACACTCATAAAAACACAACATGAGTACCCTTACTTAACAACCAAGTTTTGCAAATTCAATTACAAAGTACAGACAAAAGTAAGACCAGCAACCAAACTTCAAACTTCAAATTAAATCACATAAACTATCTCGATTGCAAATGTGCACCTTTACTTATATAGATAGTTAATAACAAAAAGCCATACTATTCTAATACAGTTAATAAAACAAAAGAAACAAAATTTGAATCAAAAGACAAAACTTTAAAGCCTTACTTATACTCACATTTTATAAGCATCAGCTCCTGTATAACTCATCGGCTTCACTGTAGGAATCAACACCTACAAATTTATACACCCAAAAATAAATAAACAAATTTATAACCATCAAAAAACACAAAAACAAAAAGAAAACCCAAATCGAAAAACCCAAATTTACTTCACGACTAACAGCAAAGATTGAGCAATGTCGACTGATCATATCATGTCATTCAGTTTTCATCTGAAACCATGAAATTGCAAAAAACCCATTACAAATTGGACAAAACCCATTAAAAGCTGAACAAAACCCATAAAAAATGAATAAAACCCATTAAAATTGATCCCTAATTCAATGAAATATTTCAGAGAGAGTACGGACAAAATGGTAAAGGAGCTTTAATCTTTAACCTATTTGCTGAAATGGGTTTTCTACCGAGCTATCCAAAATCCTAAAAATGCAAAATTTTCCAAAATTTACTTGAATGCACATGTTGTTTTAAACCAAACGAAAAGCCAAATGTAAAAATAATCAAAGGCATCCAATTGAAATCAGGTTGATAAATACTACAGCTCCCCGTTGTCGAAATTTCATTCTGATATATATCTACATTCTTTCCTTTTAATAATTGACAAAATCCAATTTCAGAGAATAAGAGTCTCATTAAGGTGGATGTCAAGCTATAGTCATTGCTGGAAAGAAACACACTTGAAGCTACCAAATAGTTATAGTTCGGATAAAGCTTTTCCAAATCGAATTGAAATTATGAAAATCCTAACCAGCTCACCTGTATAAATAAACTGTCGCAAACACGAAGCCAATATTGTTGATCACATAGCCAGATAATCTCAACATAGCTCTTTGCCCAATAACTGGAACCAATGGCGCCAAAATTAAAACCACAAAGCACCACTGCCTAATTATAAAAAATAAAAAAAAACTTATTCAAACAACTGAAAAATGTAAAAATTCCGGATTTGCAATTATCCATATATAATCCAGATAATGAGTCAACAAACATAGCGATTACTACACAAAGGAACCATGATCCTGGTTCCTGAACTCGACAGCAGGCTACTATTATTATATTACAGATTTTGGACATTCCTACTCGCCTAAGCAAGCAGATACACGCAATCAACAGAGAATGCATACCTTAATCAGGGAGCATAAAATCATATAAATTATGAAAATTTATATTTCAAAAACCCAACTGGCAAGCAAGAAAACTTTATACTCATGGGCAACGTGGGCATTAATGCAACCAAACAAAAATCACGACACCCATCAAGCAATATCACCTAAAAAGTGCAGAAAAAACAGAGCAAAATCCAAAACATGTAATCAAATCCAAATTGAGATAACATTAAAACTCTAACTCTCACTCGATTTCAGGATCTGGGTAATTGAAAAGACATTGGATTTATGGATTTCTATCACAGAACAAAAATCACGACACCCATCAAGCAATATCACCTAAAAAGTGCAGAAAAAACAGAGCAAAATCCAAAACATGTAATCAAATCCAAATTGAGATAACATTAAAACTCAACTCTCACTCGATTTCAGGATCTGGGTAATTGAAAAGACATTGGATTTATGGATTTCTATCACAGATCCAAATCCAAATAACTGCAAATAAATTTAAAAAATAATAATAATAAAACTTCAAATCTAAAACAAAATACATATTAAAAAAAAATTGAGAAAACTTACTTGCAAATGGAAACGCGCAGACACCCACCTAAAGTAAAGAACATGAAAAAATTTTAACTGCAAATGAATTTCTGTCACAGATCCAAATCCAAATAACTACAAATAAATTTTAAAAAAAAAATTTAAAAAAACTTCAAATCTGAAACAAAATACATATTAAAATTTTTTTTTAGAAAACTTACTTGCAAATGGAAGAAATGCACAGACGCCCACCCAAAGCAAAGAACATGAAAATTTTTTAATTGCAGGAAAGAACAATTGACAGACAAAGAAAGGAAGAAGACTGAAAGTTGGAGGCGGAATGAGCTGTCAAAAGGCATGAAACGTGTCTTAAGGAAATAAAATTAGAGTGCATTATCATCATCACAAAGGCTGAAAGAACAGGAGGAAGAGAAAAGGAGGGGCAAAAATGTCAAAACGGAAACAAAGGCTTTGAAAGCCAGCCAAAGCGGCGGCTTCTCTCACAGTTTGTACAACGGCTTGCCAAATGAAGCCAAACGGCTTAGAAGGCTTTGGAACAGTAACTTTGACTGACTGAGCTTTAGTTTAGATATATAATTTTAGCATTACACTGCAGGCAATCAGACGATGCTGAAGATATTGAAGCCCAAAGCTAAGTACAAAATATAATATTTTCTTCAAATCCCTCCAATAAGCCCCTCCACAATCTTCAAAATCCTCTTGCTTCTTTCCTACCAAACTACTTTAAAAGAACTGCTAGTATGCCACATACCCCTCAACACTTTTAGGCGTCTTCCCTATTACCCAAATAACTTATGCTTCTCCCTTAACCCGCTGACATCCTGCTGGGATCAACCAGCTACATTTCCCTCCTTTTGTACAGATTCAACACAACTGAAGTCTACAGAATGGTGAAGAAATAAATGAATAGACTACTTTCACTTCCACACATAACACACCAATAAGGTGATAGACAAGGTTTTGGTCTTGGCATTTGAATCTTATCACATGTACTCACCTTGCCTAGGCCCAAATCTGCACCTTCCACAGGTACCTTTGCTTTCCAAATGGGGAGGAGTAAGAATAGAAGGCATTACCACCGGAATTGTCACACAAGCTTTGAAATAAAAAGATACAACAGAATAATTCCATAATGATTCCAGGAGCAGCAGTACCCAGAAACAGCTCTACTGCTAAAAGTTTAAAATTCTCAAGAAGATAACAAGTCAGCCATCTCCCGTGCCTCCTACCCATTTAAGTTCTTCGTGAAACTATAGTCCCAGCTCAAAAGAAAAATTAGGACTGACTGCCCCTTCCTCACAGATACTTGATCCCCCAACAGTTCTGCATGCCACCCATTCTCTGCTTGAATCCCCTGCATGCTTCTTATTATCATATACCACATGAAGCTTCCTTTTCTAAGGAAAAAAGGCCACAACCATTTAGTGATTTGTATCTTAACAAAAACTTTACTACACATAAACCGCCCTTCTAATTAAGTGCTCTCTCTTTCATTCACAACTCGGCCCACAAGCATCTCTCATGATATTATCCAACTTCCTACTTGGCAGCCCCTACTAGGTATCTTGAGCAACAAAATAATGTAAAGGATGGATTTACTGTCCTTAGCCTCCCATGGACATAAGGCATTTTCTACCTCCCAGTCGCCTCACCCCAAGGGAAACAGCCAGCCTTTCCAATTTATCTTCTTGGGAACTTATTTCCAAACATTCATTGGGACCAGAGAGGATACATCCCCTCAATATAGAATCACACCATTAAACTTATCCGAAATTTCCAATAAACGTTAATTAGGGGTTTAGAAACATGTAGTATGAGCACAAATCTTAATTACATTAATGGTCAAAGACCCAAGAAATTGTTTCTGCTTTTAGATCACCAAGATGATAATCACACTAAGCTTGTAGAAATTATATATTAAAATAAGGCCTCATGAGTAATAACAGAAACAACATGGAGTATAAGCACATATATTAAAAACACATTAATCCCGTTATACAATGAACAACTTGAAGAACAGAGTACTTGCATTACTTGATCCTAATTTCTTTCAATGTCAACAGATATGTTCTAGCATCTGGGATATCTTGTGTTCAGGTTTTGGATGGTGTGTTTGATGCGCTGGGATTCTGAGAACAAATCTGCCCTGCAAGACACAAAATGCATTACTGACCACTTCAAAAATTTAAAACATTGAAAGGTGGCATCTAATGAAGAAAAATACAGAACAGCACATAGCTCCCTCCTCTAATGTATTAGTAATTTTATCTACATTTCAGTCATATAATACCAGTAGAAGTTAATGGAAATAAAGGGCTAACAAGATAAAATGAGATCAAAAGTAACATTACAAAATTTTGGAAGTTAAATTGCGGGTATGTTTAATAATGTTAGCAGCTAGTCTGGAACTAGTCAAGTGAATAGGGGTTGAGTATGGATTACTCAACCAACAAAGTGTTATCATAAACAAATTAGTGCTGCGTTCATCCATGTAAAGGCAAAGAAAAGAAGTTCAATGCAATCCGATGATCAGAACTGTTCAATTTTTTAGGACTTCATTTAAAATCACCGAAATCAAAATTCAACAAACCATTGCATAAAATATACGAGCATATCTCTTAAAAGCTAACTAAATGTTCATGATGATAATCAATTTTTGTACAGATGATTATATGATGGAGATCTGTAAGCTAGATGGTTTTGGATTATTAAATACCTCATTGTAGAGTGCTCGAACAATTAATCCTCTCAACAAAAGGGATTACAAATGCTATAGTTCAAGTTCTATTCACGTTGATCCACAAATATTGATTGTCAATACCCTTTACTCCCCTTCTCATCCCCTCCCTATCAATTTCCTTATTTGCATTACCTACTACTCATTTCCTCCATAAATTGTAGCAGTATATTATGTACAAACTATACAAAAACATTACTAATAGAAGATAATGTACATTCTAGAAACATAACACTGTCATCCCTTGTGTTTATATGTTTTTGTCCACCAAATGTGAAATTATACATGTAAAAACAAATAGGCACATCTGCGTAAAACAACAAAGCAATCATATTAGTCTAAAAATAGACTGGTAAAGGGTTAAGCAAACTGACTTCTCTCTTATAGTTTTCATGACCTTGGCATACTGAGAAACAGCAGCGCTGGATCCTCTGGGTCAATGGTGATCTTCTCTTTGCGATATACCAAGGGCTGTCTCAAATTTCTTTTTAACATCCAGGAATATGTTCTTCAGCATCTCTTTACCCCTCAAACGCAAGAAATTTTCAGTAAGGTTTCATCATATATGTATTAACAGATGGCAAAACCATAATCAGCCCAGCCAAAACTATTTCTTACCCATCAATGATGATAACAAAAGGAAGAAATAAATAAGATCAGTCCAGTCACCCTTAAATATACACCCTATCTAAAATTGCACTCAAAACATAAAAGGAATCAGTTTTAGATTTAATATTATAACTAACACTCATACCTTCCTAAACAAATGATAAAATTTGTTTATGCAAGCAACCATTGACATTCCTCATTGTTGTTATTAGGAAACACCGCAAATCCTTGAATGAATACATCCGTATGAACTACTAAATCCGGGCTAAACATTTCAACTCACCATCACCCTTTAGCACCGGGGCGACTCGCTTCCTTAGCGAGTAACGGACTGAATAACGCGCTCCTGTTGAAGAATGACTCCATTGCCACACAGCTGAAACATTACGAAGAAAATTAATACAAAAATCCTGGTTTACATTTATCAGAGCTAAGAACCCCGAAGCTTTTCGCATATTTATAATCTCTCGGATCATGAAAAATTAAAATTAATAATAATCGCTCAAATCGTATTACATATCACAAACTATGTCATCTGATACGCGATAATTTTAAGAAAATTAAAAATGAAAATCGTAATCTGAAATGCCTTAATTTTCTCAAACATTTTCTCAGAAGCCAAACAACTGAAGAAGAAATTTGAGAAATGAGGATCGAGTGACTAACCTGTCTGGATTTGGATAAGAGGCAGGAAGAAGGCCATGATCGGAGCTCAGTCTTCGTCTTCTTCCTGTTCGAGGTTTCGATTTAGGGTTTGGATTTGATTGCTCTGGGGGCCTCTATCAGAGTTCTGAGGAGAATGAGAAGAGAACAAGTTCCTCTGCCTTATATCTGGACCGTTGGATGCTCACCTGAAGACGCTAGTTGCAGTTATTTACCACAATGCCACTGCTTTACCATTTTTATTTTGCTTTTTTTCATATTTATTTTTTGCAAAAGAATATAAATCGAGTCAACTATAATCCGTACCAAATTCATTGTTCACAATAGTAGAACTTGTGTATAAGTAGATATTACTATATCATATTGATAATTTCTATTACCTTATATTTGCTTATTGGATTATATTACTAATGACAATTTTCTATTACCTTATATTTGTTTAATGATTTAATATCAAAAATGGGTACACGTGTACATAGGATGCTTCATTTCCTTATGTTTTTCCATTATGGTGCCCTATCTAAAGTCATTTTAGCCAAGGCACTTTGCACAAAAGTGTGAGGCTTCCAGTATTTTTAGTTTTACTATAAGTTATTTTTGTTCGTGACATGCAGCAACAATCTAACATAAAGTTCGACTATAATGGTACGTATCTTTCGATTGGTACATGTTTATGCAGGATCAAAATGGTGAAAAGATTCATTAGATTTCTATATGTAGATCAATCTATTATTGTTTCTAAAACCTTAACAATGGCACTATGCCATAGAAGAAAAAATATTATATTATATCTTTTTTTTATTCAATAAAGCTTGAAACTTTTTTATTGGCTGTAGAAATATAGTCTGAGGATGCCTTTTTTACCATAGATGCACAAAGAAGCAAAGAAACATGCAAAATGAAAGTCAAAGCTACATGCCCTAAATAGTGTTAGTTTGATTTTCTTGTTATGGTATGTAAATTTCCCATAAGCATTAAAGGAAATGTCGAATGAAAACCTCTATATAGAGGTATATATGTATCATTGTGAAGATAAAAAGGATAAGAAAGCATAGCGTAATAATACTGTTTTCCCTCATTTTCTCATCTTGTACGTCCATTTCACTAGGCGGCACATTAAAGAAAATAAAAACGAGAGTGATACATTTCTCCCGTTCCACTTGATCTCTAGCAAAAGGTTCTCTCTTCTTTGCCTAGCCCATAACACGTTATCGGCCACGACGCCCTAACCCTAACCAGTTTTCATTTTCCTCCGCCGCTAAAATTTTTTCATAAGGATCTTACTGTTTCTCTTCCTCCTCTTCCTCACCTATTTTGTGATCCTTCGCCACCACAATGGCGACACACCACCCAATCCTTCTCCTAGTCCTCATGTTAATAACCACTTATATTTTTTATTTCTTATTTGGTGTAGCTCCGACTTATTAACCTAGTATTTATTTATGTTAATTTTCTTTGCTGCTAACTTGGGTGGTGCGGAGTGTAATGGCCCACACATCTGCTTTACATTTTCTTTGAGAGTGGTGTTGTACAATCGCCCTCCTCATTAATTTTTTCTGGTAGTAATACTTGATACGATGGCAATGTACATTGGCCAGGTATTACTAACTACTAACAGTTTAATTAAACATCCTAATTAAGTTAACCTCAAGGCTGAAGTTTCGAGTTCTTATCGGTTTGGCTGAAGTTTAAAAAATGAGAAAATTTTTGTAAGAACCGGAAGTTCTAACATTTCATTCCTCAAAATCCATATTATTGCAAGTTCTTACACATCTCATTTTCTTTACGAAAAGAAAATGGCGAACTTAGCAAGCTGATTTTTGTGCGCCCTTGACATCCTTTGGAAAGAACTACCTTACACAGGTGAGTAGATGCCAAGATCCATCTTGAGGCAGAAGCATCTTGGGGACACCATCAAGGGGAAGGAAACATTTGCTTCCTCCCAAGATTGAAAGAAAGCCATGATCTTCATTCGTCGCCACATCCATGAAGGATTGAAGAAGTAAATACCTGACAGTTGAAGACTCTAGGCCCTTAGGAATGCCTTGAGATAGATATAATCACGGAAAAATGGTGATTCTCCCAAGGCTCGTTATGATGGACGCACTGCGAATCCGAGTTTTAAGTCAGTCACGGAGTATAATTTTACAATGTTTAGAATCAGCTCCTAAATAAAAAACTTTATGGGGAGATTTTCACTCAAGCAAAACATGTTGGAAAAAAATATTTAGTACTTTTCATGCCTCTAATTTGCTCGTGTAGCGACAATATAGAGAACACGGTTTTACGGTACAACCAAGCGATATCAATACTTCTTGTGGCTGGCCAGAACAATGAGCTCTTGATGAGAAATCACAGTCCCAGAAGCTTAGAACTGGATGGGGCACCATTCTCAAAGTGAATGTTGTTTCTCTTGGAAGGAAACACCACCTCCTCTCGTGACGGTAACTTCTAAGCGGGGACATGGCCACAAGCAAGGGGTGATGGAATGGACATGGTAAGAACCATGGTGTCTATAGTAGAACCGGTCCAAGGCGTAATCGAAACCCAAGCTTTAAAAATGTAAACGTATAAGAGGAAAGCTCATATGAAGAACGCCTATAAATCTGAAGGAGTTTGCCATAGGTGTGATGGCAATGGACATTGAGGGCGTACGTGTCGTACCCTAAAACATCTTGTGGATCTTCATCAGGCCTCACTCAAAAGGAAAGAATGTCGAAACTAACTTCATTGTGGGTGATCAATGGATATACTTTATCCGAGTGTTTTAACATATCGGGTCAATTAGACACAACCCATCTGGATGTTTCCAACTTCATTGTGAAAAGGGGAATGAAGTTTATGGGTTCAATTTGAATCAATTTGATTTTCAATGTACTCTTTTATTTTTTTCATTATCTAACTTGTTGTTGTTTTGAAGCTTGTAATTTCAATTCAACAAAGTGGCATTGCAGTTTCCTTTTTATAAAATAAATTGTTTTAACTATGATTATCTTACTCATCCAAGAAAGTATGGACAAAAATTATGGTTGTTCTCAAAGCATGAATAATGGCAAAAGCTATTTGTCATGTAGACAACACAACCACGCATACGATACTACGAGATCAAAAATATTTCTCAAGCTTGATGCTTACAAGAGCAAGAGTAACAACATTAGCTGGCCAATCAGACATAATTGAAGGCTCCGAGGAATCCCGTATTATGTTACCAAATGGAACAATATTATCCATACAAAATGCACTCCCACCGAGGAAATTTGTCGGAAGTATTAAAGATATACGTTTGGATGGATACTATGTTGAAATGAAAGATAAAGATATACGTTTGGCACGAGCTTTGGACCCAAAGCCCTCTTGGCCACCCGGCGAACGAGGACGGAAGCTCCTTCATCGCCGCCCCGCACGAACCCATTCTCGACATGCGATTGCACTGCGGGGGCCCTTTCAGAGCCACACTAAGCGAACCGACACTGGCATTTACCTAGAACGAGCCCGAGCATTGGCTTTTCCAAAACTCGTCAAAAACTGAGGAAGGCAACAGGGACAACCGAGCAGGTTCAACGAGGCAGAAACTTCTTCGCCGCGCCCCGAACTCGTTTTCGACGTGCAAGAGGGTCGATGTGCGACCTAACACCCAATGCACCAACCCCTGATCAATACACACGCCTAGAACAGCACGAGCTTTGGACCCAAAGCCCTCTTAACCGCCGAACGAGGGGACGGGCTCGCTCCTCGCCGCCGCACGGAACCCACTCTCGACATGCCAGAGTTGCACTGCGAGGGCCGTTTCGAGCCACACTAAGCCGAACCGCACTAGCATTGCCTAGAACAGCACACGAGCATTGACTTTTCCAAAACCGTCAAAAACCGGAAGGCAACGGGGACTGGCAAGGCAGTTCAGCGGGTAGAAACTTCTTCGTGAGCGCCGGGCTTCGTTTCGACGTGCAAGAGGGTCGATGTGCGACCTAACGCAATGCACCAACCCTGATCAATACGCATAGAACAGCACAAGCTTTGAAGCCCAAAGCCCCTCTCTTAACACATGCAGAGCGAGGGGCGATCTCCTTCGTCGTCGCCGCACTAACCCACTCTCGACATGCCGGTGCAGCTGCCGGCGCCCTTTCGAGCCACACTAAGACCAGGCAGGACTAGCATTGCCTACAACGAGCCCGAGCATTGGCTTTTCCAAAAACCCGTCAAGAACCGAGGAAGGCAACGGGGACAGCAAGGCAGGTTCAACGGGGCCGAGAAACTTCTTCGCGCGCCCGAACTTCGCTTTCGACATGCAAGAGGGTCCGTGTGCGACCTAACACCAATGCACCAAACCCTGATCAATACACACGCCTAGAACAAGCACGAGCTTTTGGACCCAAGCCCACTCTTAACCGCCCGAACGAGGAGGCAGAGCTCCCTTCATCGCCGCCACACAGAACCACTCTCGACATTGCCAGTGCACTGCGAGGAGGCCCTTTCAGGCACACTAAGCCAAACCGACACAAGCATTGCCTAGAACAAGCCCGAGCATTGGCTTTTCACAGCCCGTCAAAACGGAAGCGGCGGGGACAACCGGGGGTGTTCAAGCGTGGGCGAAACTTCTTCGCCACCGCCGAACTCGCTTTCGACGTGCAAGAGGGTCGATGTGCGACCTAACGCAATGCACCAACCTCTGATCAATACACGCGTAGAACTAGCACTGCGGCTTTGGACCCAAAGCCCTCTTAGCCCGAACGAGGGGCAGAGCTCCTTCATCGCCGCCCTTGCGAACCCACTCTCGACATGCCAGTGCACTGCGAGGGGCCCTTCCGAGCCACACTAAGCCAAACCGACACAAGCATTGCCTAGAACAAGCAGGAGCATTTCCACGGCAGATCAAAAAATCGAGCGAAAAGGCGCGGGGACAACGAGAAGTGTTCAACGTGGGCCGAGAAACTTCTTCGCCGCCGCCCGAACTCGCTTTCGACGATGCAAGAGGGTCGATGTGCAACCTAAAGCAATGCACCAACCTGATCAATACACGCGTAGAACTAGCACAAGCTTTGGACCCAAAGAAGCCCTCTTAACGCCCGAGCGAGGACGAAGCTCCTTCGTCGCCGCCACCACGAACCCACTCTCGGCATGCGGTGCTGCGAGGGGCCTTTCGAGCCACACTAAGCCGAATCGACACTAGCATTGCCTAGAACGAGCACCGGCAGTGGCTTTTCAAAGCAGTCAAAAACCGAGGAAGGCAACGGGGACAGCTTGAGCAGTTCAACGGGGTTCGAGAAACTTCTTCGCATACCCGAACTCGCTTTCGACGTGCAAGAGGGTCGATGTGCACGACCTAACGCAATGCACCAACCCCTGATCAATACACGCTTAGAACAAGCACGAGCTTTGGACCCAAAGCCCTCTTAACCGCCCGAACGAGGGACGAGCTCCTTCCCTCGCCGCCACTTTGAACCCCACTCTCGACATGCCAGTGCACTGCGAGGGCCCTTTCGAGCCACACTAAGCCGAACCGCACTGGCATTGCCTAGAACAAGCACGAGCATTGGCTTTTCCAAAACCCGTCAAAAAACCAAGGGAGGCAACGGGGACAGCCGGGCGCGGTTCAGCGGGGTTCGAGAAACTGCTTCGCCGCCGCCGGAACTACCGCTTTCGGCGTGCAAGAGGAGAGAGGGTCGATGTACTGCGGCCCTAACACCGTACACCAACCCCCTGATCAATACACGCCTAGAACGCCTAGAACAAGCACGAGCTTTGGACCCAAAGCCCTCTTAACCGTCGAACGAGGGACGAGCTCCGTCATCGCCGCCTCACGAACCCACTCTCGACATGCCAGTGCACTGCGAGGGCCGTTTCGAGCCACACTAAGCCGAACCGCACTAGCATTGCCTAGAAAGAGCACGAGCATTGGCTTTTCCAAAACCCGTCAAAAACCGAGGAAGGCAACAGGGACAACCGAACAGTTCAACGGGGGCTTAGAAAATTCTTCGCCGCCGCCCGAACTCGCTTTCGACGTGCAAGAGGGTCGATGTGCGACCTAACGCAATGCACCAACCCCTGATCAATACACGCGTAGAACAAGCACGAGCTTTGGACTCAAAGCCCTCTTAACCGTCGAACGAGGGACGAGCTCCGTCATCGCCGCCTCACGAACCCGCTCTCGACATGCCAGTGCACTGCGAGGTCCCTTTCGGGCCACACTAAGCCAAACCGACACAAGCATTGCCTAGAACAAGCCCGAGCATTGGCTTTTCCAAAGCCCGTCAAAAATCGAGGAAGGCAGCAGGGACAACCGAAGTGTTCAACGGGGGCCAAGAAACTTCTTCACCGCCGTCCGAACTCGCTCTCGACGTGCAACAGGGTTGATGTGCGACCTAACGCAATGCACCAACCCCTAATCAATACAGGCGTAGAACAAGCACAAGCTTTGGAACCAAAGCCCTCTTAATCGCCGAACGAGGGACGAGGACCTTCGTCGCCGCCGCACGAACCCACTCTCGACATGCCAGTGCACTGCGAGGGCCCTTTTGAGCCACACTAAGCCGAACTGACACTAGCATTGCCTAGAACGAGCACCAGCATTGGCTTTTCCAAAAACTGAGGAAGGCAACAGGGACAACCGAAGTGTTCAACGGGGGCCGAGAAACTTATTCGCCGCAGCCCGAACTCGCTTTCGACGTGCAAGAGGGTCGATGTGCGACCTAACGCAATACACCAACCCCTAATCAATACACGCCTAGAACAAGCACGAGCTTTGGACCCAAAGCCCTCTTAACTGGCGAACGAGGGACGAGGTCCTTCCTCGCCGCCGCACGATCCCACTCTCGGCATGCCAGTGCACTGCGAGGGCCGTTTCGAGCCACACTAAGCCGAACCGCACTAGCATTGCCTAGAACGAGCACGAGCATTGGCTTTTCCAAAACCCGTCAAAAATCGAGGAAGGCAACAGGGACAACCGAACAGTATATCGAGCCAACATAGACCGTCATAAAATCGAGGCAACCATTAATTAAAGCATCAACCGAAGGAACACTTTATCGAGCCAAAGTAATTACAAGCCGACATATAGCCGAGGCAACCATTAATTGAGGCATCAATTGAGGGACCAATAAAGCGAATGGAAATGTGACAAAATTGTCATATTGCCGAGGCAACAGTAAGCGGTCATATATTTAAGGCATCAACCGGGGGACCAATAAATCGAGGCAAATGTGACACAAAATTGTAATACTACCGAGGCAACAATAAATCGTCATATATTTGAGGCATCAACTGAGGGAACAGTTTATCAAGCCAACATAGACCGTCACAAAATCGAGGCAACCAATAATTAAAGCATCAATTGAAGGAACACTTTATCAAGCCAAGGTAATTACAAGCCAACATATAGCCAAGACAACCATTAATTCAGGCATCAACCGAGGGACCAATAAAGCGAGGCAAATGTGACACAAAATTGTCATATTACCAAGGCAACAATAAGTAGTCATATATTTGAGGCATCAACCGATAGAACAGTATATCGAGCCTACATAGGCCGTTATAAAATCAAGGCACCCATTAATTACAGCATCAACCGAAGGAAACTTGATCGAGCCAACATAGGCCGTCATAAAATATAGGCAACCATTAATTAAACCATCAACTATGGGAAAAACTTATCAATCCACATATAATCTAGGCAACCATAAGCTTATGATATAACCAACCGAGGCAACTAGAAGCCACCATACCACCGAGGCAACGATATGGTAGTTTTGCCAACATTTCATAAAAATAATCAAATAAGATGCATGACATCATACTCATGGTATTTTTGCAATTGAATCCCATTGAAGGTGAAGTGTTATGTTCCTTTTATGTCTAAAACTAAGAAGAAACAATTACCTTTTCTTCAAATTCTTCGTCCAAAGAGACTTAATTTGGATACATACACAGATAACAACCAAAAATTGAAACCAATATCTGAAAATAGAAATGCAAAA
>JAEHOF010000201.1:0-32354 GCA_018257905.1 Gillenia trifoliata
CTCGGCTGAGACACTTATTATTTCTCCACTTGCGTTTCTTTTGAGGGAGCCTCTGGGAGACGTATTTCGGTGGACAATTTTTACTCGCTTCTACCTCGTAGTATCTCTTATGGAAATTTCGGGGACGAAATTTTTATAAGGGGGGTAGATTGTTACAGCCCGTACCGGAGAATAACATTATTTTATTCCCGGAGGTGCAAAATGACGATTTTGCCCTTGGTTGACCTTTCGGTTGACTTTTGCGTCGTAACTCGTACGACGTTTCCAGTTGTATTTTCTCGACGTGCTCGTGAATACGAATTCGTAGGCGCGAGCGGAACGTCATTCGGAGTTCGAATGAGCGTTTTACGGACGTTAATTTTTAATGTTCCGTTAATTGATTTCGTGTTCTGAATTTGGGCTTGGGCCCAGTGGACCCAATAAGCCCAGTAACTTTATCTCAGTCTCATTCAATCTCTCTGCCTCTCGATCCCTCACATTTTGGCTCTGCAGTTGTTGCAGAAAACACAAACAGAAAACTACTTCACCCCAATCACTTTAGACACCCAACACCGAGCCTCCACCCTCCTCAACCTTCCCTTGAGCAAATCTCGAGTTCGTGCTCAATCATCTTCAACCTGCTACTGAACTCAAGTTGCCTGGAAACCCAGAAGAACCTGGTTGCAAAACCCAGAAATTCACTTTAGACACCCACGATCTCTGCCTTCGATCTGTGGCTTCCCTTCCTACTCGAGTTGATTTCAAGCTTCACCAGCATCATACTCACCATCTTTGGACCACCCTAAGCTCAGAAACCTCGATCAGTCGACGAACCCAGAGCCGCCATTTTTCCCGGCGAACCTCGATCGGCCAGCCACGGCCATCCCAGCCTCGTTTTGACCTGAAACCGTCATCATCGAACTCTATGGAGCTCTGGGACTCGAACCCAGGCTCTGCATGTGAGCTCGTGGCTCGAATCGACGAACTCCGATTTCGACCGAGAATTTCGAGGTCGACTCCGACCAGCTCCGGCCATTTTCTGGCCCAATCTCAGGTAAATTCGAACTCTCCTAAACCCTAGCTTCAATTTCATGTAAATTGCGTGAAAAATGGTCGAGATCGGTATAACCTGCAATTTTTCCAGTTTTCCGGCGACGGTGACCGGCGACCGGCGGCGGCCGGCGGCGGCGCCGGCGACCGGACTGAGGTTGAAGGTGACCGGCGCTGACGTCAGCGAACCGGTCAGACCGGTTCTGCTGATGTCAGCAAACCGGTTCAACCCGGTCGGACCGGGAATATTCCAAGGAATATTCTGTCCGTTAACTCTAACGGCGTTAACGGAATATTCTAACGCCGTTAGAATATTCCGTTAACTTTAACGGAACAGTGACGGCGTTAGTTACCGCGCGTGACCGGCGCGTGGCCGGCGCGTGGGGCACGTGGCCGCGCGTGGTGGACTTCCACCGGCGCGTGGCGGCGCGTGAGGGCGCGTGTGACCTCACAGCCGCGCGTGGCGGCGCGTGAGGCCAAATGGCAGCGTGTGGCGGCGCGTGCGACGGCGCACGGCGGCCCACGGCGGCGGTTTTGGGGTTTCCGACCCCGGAACTCCGTTTTCGGGTATCCGAACGCCGTTTTTCTTGTAATTTCGTATACTTTACTAATTTGTGGGTTTCTAAAATAGGTTTTGGCGACCCGTGGCGTTCGGAGGACGTGCATTTTGGCTCTTTGGCTTCGGTATTTGTGAGTGGGCCCCCTTCCTTACCTAAAATAATGGTTTTGCATGTTTTAACTATTAAATTGGTTTTGCCTATGATTATAAATTGATTATTATACGTTGTTGCAAACCTTATTTTATGCCCACATCGTTATTATGACTTTAGATTAGTACTTATCCCGTATTTTCGGTAGACCTTGTACTTCGTAGTATTTACTTGGTTTATCGGATAGACTTGATATTTGTTAGTTTCGGTAATGTTTTAGGCCATGGAAAATTAGTGGGCCTCGACCCATATTTCCATTTGGTTTTATGCCATTAAATTGGTGATTTAGGTATTATCTTGTATGCGTATTTCGATTATCGTACCAACCCTATTTTCGAGGGTTTAGGGAATTAATTATTTTAATTCCCTATTTATGCACTTGAATCTTATATTTGTTTGACGGGCCTTGGGCCATATTTGGGTGAACTTTGGAAACGATAATTTCCTATCATATTTTGGGTTCACCTAATCTACCATTAAGTTGGTATTTCTATACCTTGGTACCCGTATGGTGTATTCTTGGTATTTTACGTATTGTGGTTAATTACTTGGTATTTCGGGTACGGGACCCGAGAATACTTTATTTAGTGGTAGTTTTAAAGGTTATCCCAAAAAGGGAAATTACCTTATACTGTTTTATTTAAGAATACTCCGCGGCATGTTTTTATACGCTCAATTAGGAAGGCTCACCCGGTGTTTATTGTACTGTCCCGGGCCAGGACCAGCCTTCACGTGATTGTTCACACCCGCACCGATACGCTCACTATGGATCCAGAGTAAGGTGCCAGCCTGTTCGAGGTCGCATGGGCGCCCGAACTCGTTGTGACGCGATTAGCGCCAGCTTCACGTGATCGTAGTACATGAGCGTAACTTTATTTATACACCCAGCCTGTTCATGACAGAATATATCTGTATGAACTCGTGTGTTGCCATTCCTAAACGAGCGTCTATCTTGTAGTTGGATTGTGAATTATCTCTGATTTTCACTGATGCCACGGAGACATTTATTTGAGTTGCAGTTTTCCCGTATAACTTATTTTATGAACCTTTTATAAAGTAAATTATGCCGAACGGTGGCTTTCTGCCCGTCTCGGACGGTAAGTATATTTCCGTACTTACCTTGTTTTCTACCTACTAGTATATTATGTTTTTAAAAAAAAAGGAAAGGTTTTACGAAACTTATTACCTGTTTTACGGCGAGGGGTTAGTATTTTCAAAAAGGAAAGGTTTTCACAAAATAACTAGCTATGGCCCACTCACCCTTTTGTTTTGCGCCCCTCCAGGTGTAGCGGCTTGAAGTTATCGACATCGAGATCCGGTGGTATGAAGTTGTTCTAAATTCTCTGTAAATTGTAAATTTCCAGTATTTTGTACTTTGTAAGACTGTTGTTGTATTCAATTGTTCAATTCATTCCTTATTTTATTCAAATTGGCTTTCGTCACCCTACGTGGTGTCGGCCAGCACATCCGGTTTTTGGGTGTCCACGTGTACATCCGGGTCGGGATGTGTCAGTTTGGTATCAGAGCACGGTTACTACTAACCTATGCTCTTCCCTCCGTACTCTGTACCTGTCGGTTGGGTATCAGACTTCAATCTCTTGAATCTTGGCTATTTCTTCGGTATTCTACTACCTGCCAAGTTCATCCTCGAACTTTGTATTCTCAAATTCTACTCTTGGAATTGAGAAATTCTCCAAACTCTACACCTTTGGTGTATTGTTTCTCCTTGGATTAATTCTAAGTTCTTCTTGTGTCATACCACCTCGACGTCACCAATGCGTAGTTCTTGGTAGTTTTCTCGACTTTGACGGTTTTGTCGCGTTTTCGGGTACGCGTAGTTTTTGGCACTTAACTTTGGACGTTTTCCTTACCAACTTACGTTGAAATCGCACTGAATCGGGAAACTGATTCAGTTGTCGTATTTCGTATATTTCGGTGTATGTGGTGTGAGCTTGACACAACAGATGATTTTTCATCAAGTACTTTCCCTTAGGGACGAAGCTAGGCGTAGCTGTTGGCGGAACCTGTTGACTAACTTTCGTGTCCTACAAATTCTTGTGGACGTAATTCGTGAGATTTGGTTTCACAAATTCTTTACACTAATAGTGTTTTACACTTTAACCGATGACTTCTACCTTCGGGTGACAGTTGGACAACTAACGTTGTTTGACTGGACGTGCCTTTTGACTTCTTGTGGCTGTAGGCGGCGATCGCTGAGTACGTCAGCGTATACTTAAATTATTAGCAGACGAAGACTTGGAGACGTTTTCCTCCCAATTACTCTAATCACTTTCCATTTTCATCCGGAAATGGAAAATTTTCACCGTGAATTCCTTGTACGATACTTTCCGCACGTGACGACTGCAATGACTCTTCGATGATCGTAAACCGAATCTGTCGGTCGACTTTTCTCGAATAATTCGTGCCTACTACTTTTCGGTAGTTGGGACAATTTCCATCTTCGTGATGCTGATCAATTGTGTGGAGTCTTTACGACTGTTTTGTTTGATCGTGACTCAATTTTCTTCGAACGTTGAAGAACTTTTCGTACTTCTGAAGTCGACACTTTCTTTCCACTCATGACTTCTTGTCATTCAAATCGATCATCTTCCCACTTGTGCATGTGCGGCTATCTGGACTATTCGCTTCGGCGATGGTATGGATTGTATATTCACGAGTGACGGTGATTGAAAATAACTTCGGTTTTGACTCTAATTGCGGCGTATCTACTGTCTAGGTACAGTTTGACTTTTTACCAAATCTTCGTATTCGAACGCCGACGAGGAAACAAATCACCCAGACAGAACCCAGAAAACCGATATTAGCCCCGGCTTGAATTCTTTAGGACTCCGGCGAAGCCCTCGAGCTTTTCCGTCGAGTTCCTAAGTGGTCCCAAGGACTGGAATCAGGCTCGACACGGCTTAAAATGGCCTGGGATCACTGTTCTGGAATCAACTTCTTTGCACCCAGTAGTTGGGTATCGGACGATCATTCTTTCGGTCTCCGAAAGAATCTGTCTTTCAATGTGAAATTTCAGCCTCTGAAACTTTCTATCAACAATCTACTTTCGATGGAGACGTACATTGCCAAGGCAATGTCATTCCATACTCTGGAACCTTTCTCCTGAATTTTTGATTATTCTGCTCTGTATCCTGGTGGTGCCTGGTTGTTCCAGTGTGGAACGCTATTGGCTTTTGGACGAGTTCGTACTTTGACCAGCAAAATACTCTGAACGATTCCGATCTTGTCTTCGGAAACGTTAATCATTCTTGGGCTTTTACTTGAATCCAAGTGGATCCGAGTACTACCTACTCAGCTATTGCACCCTTGTTACTCGAACTACTCGACCATGTTGTGCTCCTACCGGGTACAACTTGGAATCGCTATGCCGTGAGGCAAAGTTATCTTATTTTTGGGGTTATCGGTGATACTCTGTTATCATCGCTAATCAAGTTTTGCCTGCCAATCTCATTCCTCTGGATGTCGTGGTTCTCGACGTGATCCTAGGAATGGATTGTTACCCCAATTTTGTGCCAGTGTGGATTGTTGGCGAAGGTTGACCACCTTCTTGCCACTTGGCATACCGACTGTGACGTTTACCGGTGAGCACCAGAGAAATCAACTTGTGGGCTGACTTTCAGCTACGAGTACAGCGAAACTGTTGAGTTAGGGCTTGTGATAGTTGTATCACATTTTTTCGACGTTGGAGGAAGAAAATTCTTTTCGTGTTGACGATACACCGGTTGTCAACGAATCCTCCTGAGACTTTACCCGACGACCTACCTGAATTACCGCCTGATCGAGAAGTGAAATTCACCATCGATCTTTCCAGGTATTGATCGTATCTCGTTTCCTTACCTCTTATCTTTTGGTTCCACCTGAGTTATGTGAGTCAAAAGAAATTTCAGCTTTTAAAACTTTTCTGTCAGGATTCTTTCAATCTCGCACTTCACTTTGTGGAGCTCAGATCTTTTCATTCGAACAAAGTAGCGGTATTCTAAGGCTCTGCATCGATTTAGGCAATTTATTCGGGTGACGACTAAAAACCGTTACCTCGTGCCTAGAATCGATGACCTCTTTGACCACCCCCGAAGTGCACAGTTTTTCTTCGAGATTGATCTAAAGTTTGATTGTTTACAGCCGAAGATCAAAAACGTTGTTGTTACTTAACCACCTTCTGGACTCGTTGCGAGCCTTACGAGTTTCCCCTTGTCATACCTTTCGGGATGACAATCGCCCCATTAAATCTCATGAACTTGTTGGTTCGAGTACACCGCCCGTATCTCGACAAGTTCGTGATAATCTTCCGGTTGACTTTTCTGGCGTATCCCGTTTCTGGGGCCGATCATGCAAAAGTTTTTGCGCATGATTTTGACGAAGCTTAAGGAATGTTCAGCTTGTACCAACTCATCGAATGCCAATTCTACCCTAATCATGTGTCTTTTTGGGACATGTGATTTTTGCCGATTGCTTTCTTGCCGATCCTCAGTTGGTTGCTGTGGCGGGGATCTGTTTGTGACCGCAGAGTGTTACAAGATTCAGAACTTTCTTGTTTTAGTCGGTCCTCATCGACGTTTCGTGAGTGATTCTTCTCCTGTTATTTTGCCTCTCACGAAACTTTTCAGGTAATTGTTAATTTTCGTGTGGAATGACGACCACGAGCAAATTATCTGACTGCTCCAGTTTGGTCTAAATCTTATTCTTGTATTACCGCTTTCCAATGGCGGCGGTACTACGTGTTCTACAGTGATGAGTCACTGAGCGGGTTGGTTTGCGTACTAATACCGCAGGGATGGATAATCACTCATGCTTTCAGATAGCTGAAACCGCGTGAGATGAATTATCGTACCCATGATTTGTAGTTGGTTGCCAGTAGTTTTATTTTGAAGTTCTGGCGGCATTTTCTTTTTGGTGTGACGTGTAGACTGTACACCGTCCACCAAAGTTTGAGGCATCTCATTTCTCTGGGAGACCTCAATCTCCGCCTTGGAGATGGATTGAGCTGTTGAGTGACTACGATTGCACTATCGCATACCACTTCCGGTCGTGCAAACGTAGTAACTGGTATTCTCTATCAGACGTCCCTCGGACGACTGACTTCTCGTTCAACTAGAGGTATTATTCCTCTTTCGATCGCTTTTCGGTGTTCTGTTGTCACATTGAGTTGTTGTGATGATGGAGTGTTCTTAGCCGACTCTCGGCTGAGACACTTATTATTTCTCCACTTGCGTTTCTTTTGAGGGAGCCTCTGGGAGACGTATTTCGGTGGACAATTTTTACTCGCTTCTACCTCGTAGTATCTCTTATGGAAATTTCGGGGACGAAATTTTTATAAGGGGGGTAGATTGTTACAGCCCGTACCGGAGAATAACATTATTTTATTCCCGGAGGTGCAAAATGACGATTTTGCCCTTGGTTGACCTTTCGGTTGACTTTTGCGTCGTAACTCGTACGACGTTTCCAGTTGTATTTTCTCGACGTGCTCGTGAATACGAATTCGTAGGCGCGAGCGGAACGTCATTCGGAGTTCGAATGAGCGTTTTACGGACGTTAATTTTTAATGTTCCGTTAATTGATTTCGTGTTCTGAATTTGGGCTTGGGCCCAGTGGACCCAATAAGCCCAGTAACTTTATCTCAGTCCTCATTCAATCTCTCTCGCCTCTCGATCCTCACATTTTGGCTCAGCTTGTCGCATAAAACACAAATGTAAAACTACCACCCCAATCACTTTGCACACTCCAACACCGAGCCTCCACCCCTCCTCAACCTTCCCTTGAGCAATCTCGAGTTCGTGCTCAATCATCTTCTCAACCTCGCTACGAACTCAAGTTGCCCGGAAACCCGTATGAACTCCGGTTGCAAACCCAGTAAATTCACTTTGCACACCCACGATCTCCCGCCTTCGATCCGTGGCTTCCCTTCCTACTCGAGTTGATTTCCCAAGCTTCACCAGCATCATACTCACCATCTTTGGACCACCCTAAGCTCGTAAACCTCGATCGCCGATTCTAACCTGCAGCCGCCATTTTTCCCGGCGAACCTCGATCGTCACCACGGCCATCTACCAAGCACCAAACCGCCATCATTCAACAACTAACTCCCCGAGCCTGGGATGCAAACCCGTGCTCGCATGAGCTCGTGGCTCGAATCGACGAACTCCGATTTCGACCGAGAATTTCGAGGTCGACTCCGACTAGCCTCGGCCATTTTCTCGCCCACCTCGTAAATTCAACTCTCTCCTAAACCCTAGCTTCACTTCCCTATGTAAATTAAGTGCGTGAAATGGTCGAGATCGGTATAACTCCGCAATTTTTCCAAGCCGGCGACTTGCGATCGGCGATCGGCGACAAGCCGGCGTGGCGAGCCGCGACGGGACTGAGGTTGAAGGTGACCGGCGCGACGCCGCGTCCGGCGACCTAAGCCAACATGTCAAGAAACCGGCTCAACTCGGCTGACTGGAGTGAGGCTCAGGCAGATCACCCGTTAACTCTAATCTACAAACGGAATATTCTAACGCTGTTAGAATATTCCTCGCTAACTTTAACGCGAATAAAGGATTTTGGCGTTAGTTACCGCTACGCGTGACCGCCGCTGCGTCGGCGCTGACGGCCGCCTGCGGACTCCACCGGCGCGCAAGGGCGGCAGCGCGAGGGCGCGTGTGACCCACGCCGCGTGGCGGCGCGTGAGGCCAATGGTGCTGTGCAGTGGCGGCAAGGCGTGACGCGCGCACGGCGGCCCACGGCGGCGGCTTGGGGTTTCCACTCGACTCATGCAAGATCCAACGCGCGTTTTGTAATTTCGTATACTTTACTAATTTGTGGGTTTCTAAATAGGTTTTGGCGACCCGTGGCGTTCTGGGAGGACGTGCATTTTGGCTCTTTGGCTTCCTAGATTGTGAGCGGGCCCCCTTCCTTACCTAAAATAATGGTTTGCATGTTTTAACTATTAAATTGGTTTTGCCTATGATTATAAATTGATTATTATACGTTGTTGCAAACCTTATTTTATGCCCACATCGTTATTATGACTTTAGATTAGTACTTATCCCTTTATTTTCAGAGACCTTGTACTTCGTAGCATTTACTTGGTTTATCGGATAGACTTGATATTTGTTAGTTTCGTAATAAGCTTTAGGCCATATGGAAAATTAAGGCCTCACCCATATTTCCATTTGGTTTTATGCCATTAAATTGGTGATTTAGGTATTATCTTGTATGCGTATTTCGATTATCGTACCAACTCCTATTTTCGAGGGTTTAGGGAATTAATTATTTTAATTCCTATTTATGCACTTGAATCTTATATTTGTTTGACTGCCTTGGGCCATATTTCCTTGGGTGAACTTTGGAAACGATAATTTCCTATCATATTTTGGGTTCACCTAATCTACCATTAAGTTGGTATTTCTATACCTTTTGGTACCCGTATGGTATTCTTTTGGCATTTTACGTATTGTGGTTAATTTACTTGGTATTTCGGTACGGACCCGAGAATACTTTTATTTAGTGGGTAGTTTTAAAGGTTATCCTAAAAAGTGGAAATTACCTTTTATACCGTTTTTTTTTTATTTAAGAATACTCCGCGGCATGTTTTATACGCTCAATTAGGAAGGCTCACCCTGTTTATTGTATCGTCTCGGCCGCACCCTCACTCTTCACGTGATTGTTCACACCTCGTTACCGATACGCTCACTATGGATCCATAGTAAGGTGCCGCCCCGTTCTGAGGTCGCACGGGCGCCCGAACTCGTTGTGACGCGATTAGCGCCACCACGTGATCGTAGTACATGAGCGTAATCTCTATTTATACACCTGTACTGCTATGACAAAAAAATATATCTCGTATGAACTCGCAGGCCGTCATTCCTAAACGAGCCGTCTATCTTGTAGCTGGATCATGAATTATCTCCCGATTTTCACCGATGCCACTAGACATTTATTTGAGCTGCGCTTTTCCGTATAACTTATTTTACGAACCTTTTTATAAAGTAAATTAAGTGCCGAATCCGTGGCTTTCTCGCTCGTCTCGACTGGGTATATATTCGTACTTACCTTGTTTTCTACCTACTAGTATATTATGTTTTTTAAAAAAGTGAAAGGTTTTACGAAACTTATTACTCGTTTTACTATTGTAGGTTAGTATTTTCAAAAAGGAAAGGTTTTCACAAAAATAACTAGCTATGGCCCACTACCCTTTGTTTTGCGCCCTCTGTGTGTAAATGCATGAAGTTATCGACATCGATCCCAGGGTATGAAGTTGTTCTAAATTCTCTCGTAAATTGTAAATTTCCGCATTTTTTGTACTTTGTAAGACTCGTTGTTGTATTCAATTGTTCACCCATTCCTTATTTTATTCAAATTGGCTCGTCACCCTACGTGGTGTCGGCCACACATCCGGCTGGGTGTCCACGTGTACATCCTGTCAGATGTGTCAGTACATAATTTTAGTAAACAAAAATTGGAATGTTTCTCAAATTTTTGATTGGATAAAGTTTGGAAATTTAAGAAATTTTTGGACCTAAATTTTTGGTGAATTTTCAAATCTTTATATGCACTCCAATTTCTATACAATCTTTTCGAAAATATTCGAATTCGTAATCTAAAGTTTTTAGTGGCGAACTAAATAATTCCAATCCAACATAGAGCAACCAATTCCATATTTTTTTGGTTTATGGCTAGATCTCAAATCTACTCCCAACATTTCACCTCCACCCATTTTCTTCAAGCCATGGCCGACGGAGCTGACAGCCAGCCTATGTTGATTCTAGCCTCAAGCCCAGATTCATGACACTTACTATTTACAATGGGTGGAGAGTGGCATAATCACAAAGAACTCATTTTAACTTAACTTCATCCGTTGAATAATTTATGAATGGCAGAATCGCCATGTCACTTACTATTCACAATGGGTGAAGATTGGTAGAGAGAAGTCAAAACATACTACTATTTAAGTGATTAGTAACTCACAAGTCCACTCCTAAACGCAAATTCACTAAATGGGTAGAAATGCTCTTAAACGCATAAACAATAACAAACTAGTGTTTCCATGTTAAGTAACTAAAGTGGCTTATTAATAATCATTTCGATTTCCAATTTTCAATTTTCACTTTTTTATTGAAATTTTATTTGGTAACTAAAAATTAAAGTGAAAATCCAAGGTGCTCACCTTCTAGTTTTTAATTTTAAAAATAAAATAAAATGATTATGAAACAAAGAGTGTTGCTTTTTCTCTTAAAAGATCTAAAAATTTCATTTGTGTTGTAGATAAAATATAACATGTGTTAAATGTGATTGTGTAAACTTGTGGTAGATATGGATTAGGCTATTCCGTTCTGTAAGGGATTAGTATCCTATTGTACTTTGTACTTCTCTATTACTATAAATAAAGAGAACTGGGTATGTGGAATATATGAATTACATATTCCACATACACTACAGCTTTCACCAAATTCTCTCTATTCTTCTCTTGGGTCAAGCATCTCTCCTCAAACTGCCCACAACACGTACAAGACGCTCTTTCCGCCGTGCTCAAGAGAATTATACTGAGTTTTGGCCATCTTCTCAATCATGGGGAGTATTAATTTCAATAGTTTTTACTTTGATTTATTTATTTTTATTGAATTAATATATTGCTATTGATTCAATTTTCTCGTTATTTTGAACAAGATTCAACGCATTGACGATGGAAACTGAGTTGAAAGCAATCTCGCAAACAAATTGTTCAACAATCATCACGCAATCCAAAGTTCTTCTAAAACACGGCCTCGATTGTCGATATTTTGTCGACTCGATTGCATGAACTTCACCATGATGCATAACCCACTTTTCTCGTTTAACGCACTATTGATCTTCTCGCAAATATTGTGTTAGCATCGACATTTAATATATCCAATATATTAAGTGACCGATGATCGTGTGAACGAAGGAAAATTAAGGGTTTTTTTCTTGTTTTTTTTTTCGCTTTTCTACAAAAAACATCAAATTCCTCGTTTTCTTCGAAAAAATCAGAGATTCTTACCAAAATTTTTTCGCTTTTTTGAAAATAAAGAAAAAAAAAACCCTAATCGGCCGAGCCCGAGCCAAGCCGAGCCGAGCCGGCCAGAAGCCGAGCCGAGCCGACATCAGCCTGCAGCCGAGCCGACCCAACTGGCTCCAGCCGAGCCAGCCCAGCTCCAGCCGAGCTACCCCAGGGCCTTTGGCCTGCCTCTCGGCCCGCTCCACCTCCAGCCCAAATTGGGCTCGCTCCTTCCCCAGCCCGCAGCTGGACCCAGGCTATTGGGCCCCTCTTTTTCTTTTTCTTCTCGGCCCGCGCCTTCTTCCTTGGCCCCTGATGGGCCAGCTGAATCCCAGGGCCTGTAGCCCAGTGCACCAGCAGCTCTGCTGCTTTGTCCTTTCTTCACACAGCCCGTGTGGGCTTTGGACCCCAGCCCCTGTTGGGCTCACCTCTGTCCAAATTTTTTTTATTTTCTTGCTGCCAGCAGCCCAAGAAAATAAAAGTTGGGCCTGCAGCTCCAACTACGACCCACCAAAAATTATTTGGGTCATATTTGCAAACCCCAAAGGTCCCGTAGACCTATATTTCATTCACGATAGATGTTAAAATTTATTATTTTTTTTATTTTTGTTCTATATATATTGCGTTTGATTGCAGGTATATATGAACTTAAAGTTCATAAATTCGAACCTGAAGCTTCGAATAAGTGCCATGAAACCCGAAGTTTCCTTAAAAACTAAATACCCATGAAACCCGTAGTTTTCATGAAAATTTAAACCAAACCATGTCTTAGAACCCGAATGTTCTAACTTTTATGATTATGGAGATTTTATTTCCCATAACCACCAACCACAATCTTGTTCCCTCCATCCAGTGGATTTCCGAACCGTAACAAGTTCAATTTCACTAACATGGAAGTTTCTAGCAGAAACTACTTTATGTGGGCACAAGTTGTGAAGCTCCACTTGACTACTGAGAAGTTGAGAAATATTGAAGCCAACAATGACGTGGATAGAGCTAAATAAGCCTCCGTCATGATCTTCATCCGAAGATTTATACCTGAAGCATTGTAAATGGAAGCACCTCAATGACGAGGATTCCATGGCTCTTTGACTCACTCTATGGATCGTTCTAATCATGCAAAGATGATCTTGCCCGAAGCAAGACATACCTTGCCCGAAGCAAGACATATCTTGCCCTGACACAAGGCATGATTGAACTCCATCCGTGAATAGGTACAATTCTGAAGTTTATAGAATCCGATTGAATTTTGACTGGAGAAGATTTTCTCGTCCTTCCATACCTCTAAAATGCTCCTGAAGAAGCACCCTAGAGAATGGAGGTTCACTAAATTCTCGGATCTGATACTACCACTTTGCTCACTGAAAAGCACAACAGTGAAAGCGGTACCCCAGTGATTCGGCTGGGATGTACCGAAGGTCTTGCTCTGTTTCGGCAGAGGTGTACCGAACTTAAGGCTCTGCTTCAACAGAGGCCTACCGAATCTACTCTTCCTTCTTCGGCTGGAGAGTACTGAATAGTGGTAGAATCAGGGTCAACCAAGGGGGTGGCATCACGACCAAACACGTGATCCCTTGGAAACTAAGACCCAAAACTTCAAGAATAAGGGACCGTATTCCCAAACCTCAACTGTGCAATATCTACTTCCATTTTTGATGGAATAGATCATTGGTTATGCACTTATTTGTGCCCCTACCAATGTTGTTGAGGAGTACCATTCCTGTAATCAATTTGTGAGACTAATTTTGCTTCACCTAACATATATGGAAAAGCAGAATTTTGACATGGAAGGCCCTGTTGGCCGAACCCCCTATCTTTTGGTTTAAGTTTTGAACAATTTTTCCTTTTTTGTTTGGATGATTGTTTTGGTATTTGCTTTAAATTTTTTGGATATTATTATGGATATTGTCCTCGAATATGAGTTAATTGAATCATGTTTCTTATACATGTGACCGAATTCAATTAACATGTGATAAGGTATAAATGTGGGGAAGTTAGTTGTCTGGATGAACGTGCGACTATGCACACTAACTTCATACCTAAATCACCCCTCTAGCAACGAATTCAGGTCTACCTAACCTGATTAAGGGCAATGGCACTGCACCTCGTTGTATCAATGGTACTGAATTACTATTAAGGGGCCTTATATTCTCCGTTCCGGAAGAACGTCATTGAGTTATAAGGATATTCGAGCGAACAATGATCATAAAAACCACTGTAGAAAATAGAGTGACGTATCTTTGCATCACCTTCCAAAATATGAAGCCTGAAGCTATGTTTTGGGACTAATGGGCTACCTCCCAACTGGGACATGCCACATATAGGCTGGCTTGAAGCCGGGTGATTCGAGCAATTTACTTGCTTTGGCACGACCGTTTGGAACATTCAGGTCAAAACACGATGCAATATGTTACACAATGCATCACCTTACCTGAAGTAAGGATTTTGTGCCTACAAGCACACTTTGCCAAGCCTGCTCGTTGGGGAAATTGGATTTTTACATCATCCCTAGCAAAGTTACTACATAACCCTCTTTTTCACAGTGGATTCAAGGGAATAATGTGGACTCTTCCAACCAAAAATGCGGACCATGTAAATATGGTTTTTGGTTGATATATCGACACAATGGTCACATGTCTGTCCACATACACATTGCTGCTAAACTCCTGGCCAATTCTTACTTAAGGGCTCACCACCCTAATTATCCCATAAAGTCTAGAAGACTGGATAATGCCGGAGAGTTTATATCGAACAGTATTCGATAAGTATTGCATGTTTTTTTGGGCTTGAAATTGAACATTGAATTCCCCATGTTCAACCCCCAAAACAGCCTCGCAGAAGCGATCATAAAGCGCATTATCAATTGATCGCCCGGAACTTGGTGAACGCACCAAGCTTTCGGTTTCTGCCTAGGGCTATGCAATCTTGTATGCAGCCATGTTGGTCCGCCTGAGGCCCATTGCTACCCGATACTTTATAGCGTTACAATTGGTTACTGGGTACGAACCTGACGTTTCGTATTTACGCATTTTTGGGTATGCACATTATGCCATATTGCGCCGCCGCAATGTACCAATATGGGTCCTCAAAGAAGGATGTGAATCTTTGTCGATTGTGATTCTCCTTCGAATTAGCTCTTTAGAGCCCTTGCACGCGATCTCTTTACCGCCATTTTGCGGATTGTCACTTCGATGAGACAGTCTTCCCGCCGTTAGGGGGAGATAAGAACGTCAACGTTCCTGAAGAACGACGCGAATTATCGTGGACGTCCCCACTATGTCTCATCTCGATCCCCATATTCTAGATTTCAGAGTATTGCTCCATACGCTTTCTCTGATCTAGATAAAGTGACGAGATCATATATACCAGCTGCAAACATGCCTGCAAGGATAGACGTACCTAACGGACGTCGAGTCAACATCCCCGAAGGGTGTGCCGCCCCTGAAGGACGGTTGGCCGCCCCTGTTGGACGGCCTGGTACGCCGACGGCTAGCCAATCAATCTGTTCTCGGCCTGAAGCGCGACAGATCACTCGGTTCGAAGGATTCACCTCCCTAGAAGTGGAGAAGTATGGCACAAAATGAATCCCTTCCTCGTTCGCTATCTCAACCATTCCACCTCATGAAATTAATCCGGATTATCCCGAGACCTGTAGTCTTGGTCCATTATGCATGCATGGATGAGTTAATGGAATTGGAATGAGATTATCATCGATGATATTCACGTATATGGTAGCTACCCAAAATAAGTGAAAAGCGACGATATCGAACTGCGTTCCGTTGATGAATGTCGACGTAGAACTGATTGGTCAAACTAGAAACAAACAATCTAGGTCGAACTTGATTCACTTGCGAAACGTAAAGTGTTTGGGCCTGTAGTTCCTACACTTCCACATGTGACGCCCGTTGGCTACAAGTGGGTTTTCGTAAGGAAGCGTAATGAGAAGAATGAAATAGTGCAATACGAAGCACGCCTTGTGGCGCAAGGTTTCTCTCAAACGCCCTGAGATTGATTACGAGGTGACTTATTTCCCCCGTAATGGACGTTATAACGTTCCACTACCTTATCAGTTTGGTAGTTTTCCGAAAAACTGAATATGCAGCTTATGTACGTGGTTGTAACGTATCTATAGGGATCTTGATACGGAAATATATGTGAAAGTTCCCGAAGAACTTATAGACTGATCCAAATAGTTCTAGACCACAGAACACCCTCTCTATTGAATTGAGGCTTTCACTTTACGGATTGGAACAATCCGAGCGGATATGGTATACCCGTTTAAGTGAATATTTGATCAGTTAGGGATATGTGAATAAACTATGCCCCTGCGTGTACAAAACCGAATTTGCAAGAGTTGCAGTCTATGTCGATGACATAAATCTCACTTAGACTCTGGAAGAGCTTGAGAAAACTGCCTCGCACCTGAAGTCGGAATTTGAGATGAAAGATCTTGGGAAAACTCGTTTATGTCTCGACCCGAAGTTTCGAGCAAAGTTCAGATGGTATTCTGGTCCACCAATCGAACTACACCCAGAAGGTGTTGCTTTTGAGTACACCCATGACCGTTCATACGCTAGATGCAAATGAGATCCTTGAAAAGGTTGTGAAACTTGAAGTTCTATATCTAAGTTCAATTAGCGCTTTATTGTACTTAGCTCATTGCATTATGCATGACATCTCATTCGTTGTTGATCTTTTGGTAAGATACAACACTGCGCCTACACGCTACCACCAAATAGGTGTTAAAGACGTTTTTCCGTTACTACGGATTTGGGCTTATTCTATCCCTGCGCATCTCAGAATTAACCACAACCCCTTGGTTATTAGAATGATGCTTACCTTGTGGGATACGCTGACACAGATTATCCGTCTGTTCCGCACAAGGCACGTTTCCAAACGGATTATGTCTTTACCGTTAGGAACACCGCAATATCTTGGAGGTCAACCAAATAGACCTTAGTTGCGACGTCTTCGAGCTCATCGCCATACACGAAGCCACCCGTGTACATGGGAGCATATTCGAAGCACTTGTAATTCTTCATCCTTCGTTGAGTTCCAACAACGATCTATGAAGACAATGCCGCATGTATCGACCAGACCATAACCTGATACATCCAAGAAGTCAACACCAAGCATATTGCGTCTACATTACATCAGCATGAGCATCAGAAGATTGAAGTCAAGCATATCTGATCCGAAGACAACCTTGCCAACCTCTTCACAAAGTCATTGCCGAAGAAGCTTGTTCGAGGATTTGGTATGTGCAATTTTTCTCATTTGCTACGCTTGTAGTTCTCAGGGGGAGTTTCGTCGAACTCAGGGGGAGTATCCTGAAGTATACTCGCTTGACCTTAATGTACTCTTTTTCCCTACGATCAGGATCATTTTTCCCATTGGGTTTTTGTTGCCTGACTAGGTTTTAACGAGGCACCCATTCTGGGCTGGTCATACCCTTGTGTGTTTTCTTACTACTTACGTCTTGAAGATGTTAAGTATCGACATTGCATTAACTCACTTTTCTCCTAGACTATGGGTTTTGTCCCGTCTTGGGTTTTACCATAGCCAGGTTTTGTGAGAGTTTTTATTCTTTTTATATGCAAGTTCCCTATATGAGACTCGAGTGTTCTCTACTGTGCCTACGAGACGACTTCATCAACTATCATCCTGAAGATCTGATGCGATATCTACTTGAGTATTTGCACACTCAAGGGGGAGTGTTGTAGATAAAATATAACATGTGTTAAATGTGATTGTGTAAATCCTAGGTAGATATGGATTAGGCTATTCCGTTCTGTAAGGGATTAGTATCCTATTGTACTTGTACTTCTATTACTATAAATAAAGGCACCTGGTATGTGGAATATATGAATTACATATTCCACATACACTACAGTTTCACCAAATTCTCTCTATTCTTCTCTTGCCGCACCCTTCCCTAAAAACTGTCCACAACAATTTGGGCTTATTTTTCAATGATTAAAACGGGGACTTGATTTGTTGTCAAAAGACTTTCATGCAGGATTTAGATCACGATCTTCCTTCTCTTAATTACTCTGTCACCACTTTCTCCGATGCAACCCCAGCCAAGTATACCCAAGTAGATTTTATATTATGTATTTATTTCTATTTTTAGTATATTTTGGTTAGTATTTTGAAATAATTTTGATACTTTGAATTATATTTTCAATATAGAACTTTCAATTTCCTCTGGAGCAAAACATAATCAAATGGACGAATTTTGGAGTAATTCCAGTTGGAGGATGTTCGTGAGTCGTTGAGCTTGATCGTATCAAAATATCAGATTTTTCTACCAGGTAGTTATTTTCTGAAAATAAAATAAAGGAGCAGTGCGCAGTGTTGGAAAGTCACGATTTTGGGTTTAAATTGCATTTTTGGAGCCCAGGATGACCTCAGATGGATTCGTGGCCTTCTGGAGTTGTGTTCAGAAAGTTCTTATCTTTAAAACAAGCTATCTTGGGCTGGATTTGGAGGAGATTTGAGGATAAAACGTGGTTGGACAGTTTCTGTGCAGATTCTTCTAGATTAATTAGAACTCTATTTTCTAAGTTATTTTATTATTATTTAGTTTCCTAGCTGGATTAAAAGACTATTATTTAGGGTTTGTGTGATGGCATAGTAGCATATATTGCTTTGCGGTTCACAATTTTTAAGGACGATTATTTTATTCAACTTTGGGACAGAGAGAATTTTGCTAGGGTTCTTGGAGACTTTCTAACTTGAGGTGTTTTCATTGTTTTTCTTCTTAATAATATTTTTTATGATTTGAATTATGAATATGCGTAACTAATTTACGTTGGCTAGGGCGAAGCCTTAAGCCTTAGCATGAACATGTAATTTTTATTTAATTGCTTATGATTGATTGCATGCACGCTTTGAATTATTGATCAATGTTTTAAACTATCTAATTGTCTTGATGACTAGCCACCATTAGGATGTTTAGACAAGTAATTGGATGCAACTCAGTCGGAATATCACCGGAGGATTGAGTATTGCTTCTTGTGATTGATAATTGTAATTTCACCTAAAGCGAATATCACGCTCTTAGGGGTTGCATGATTTTTCAAAAGGTTTTCATAGAACTCAATGAGTCTTGCATGTTCATATTTGATCTGAATATCACAGACGGATTGCATGTTAGATATACGTTCTTACTTGAATATAACGAGGAGAATATATATTAGGAAAACGTAACATTCAAAGTGGCATGTGTAGATCATAAGTAATTGATAGAAATTCATAAGATTGCTAGGTGATGGTGGAATCCTAGTGATTTTATAAATTGGTATTTAAAACTCTTTTCTTTTATCATATTTGTTTTTAATTAAAATTCCTTTTTTTTTATATTACCTAAAATCAAAATCTCTTTTCTAAGTTCTCAATTCTAAGCAGTTAGTTGAGAATTGTTTCTACATAAATTATCCGAATAGGCCTTGAGGAGAACGACCTTGCATGAACATCTATACTATAATATCTTTGTATTCTTGCAAGTATTTCATGTGATTTTGAACCTAATTGCATAGACGTTAAATATCATATCACCCACCAAACCGCCACCTCCTGCATGCCATCTCTTTAAGAGTCTTTCTTGCATACCCCGGGGTACGGGGTACTCCGAATTTTTTAACCGTTAGATTTTTGTTTAAAAATATAAAAATTAAGATCCAACAGTTAAAAAATCGGGAGTGAACGGATTCGCCTCTGGCCTCTGGGCACGTCGGAACCGCATGAGTACCCCGTACTCCGGAGCACCCAGGAATTTTTGTCTCTTTAAACCCATCTGCTCAAAAGTTGAATCTTTTTGTTTCTTTTTCTTCTGGATTGAGTTTTTTACATATTAGTAGTTTTTCGGGTTTAACTTCAGTGGTACGTACCATTGAATGATACGTACTGTTGAATGGTCTAAGATTCATTTGGGACCCGCTGCAAATTAATCTGGACCATTCAATGGCCGTACCATTAAATGGTACGTACCACTGAAGAATTTTCCTAGTTGTTCAGTGAAAAATCCAAAGCAAAAAAACCAAGCTTCCCCATTTTTCTGCTGGAGCACCAAAAAAGGCCAAAACTTAATATTTCTTTAGCAGCAGGAAGGTATGTTTTTTCTCTCTGTGTCTCTCTTGAGCTTATGACTGATCATTCTCTTAAATTTCTGCATTTCTCACTTGTTGTTTGTAAAACTGTAATTTCTAGCTGGCTAGGTTTGTCTGGCACACACTCTCTCTCTGCCCCTGCATGTTGAGTGGGCTGCCATGTCAAACGACACAAATGAAGCTTTACGTTCCGCTAAACTTCACATAGAAGAGATCAGGACCAAAAAGTTCTCAATAGGGAAGAAAGAAGCAAACTCTTTAACTCTCGATCTTCACCAGGCCGTTACCAGCTTCTCTGCCGATCTTTACCAGAAAGACATCCATTTTCTCATGGAGCTCATACAGGTATTTTCCTCTGTGTTTTTAGAAAAAGTGAAAAAGTTGAATGAAACTTTCTAACAAATTGTGGGTTTCTTTTTATGCGAATTTTAATTGGTGGGTTTGTTTTTTCGTTGATTTTTATTTGTGGGTATTTTGCTCTGTTTCTAACAAAAAAAGTGAAAAAGTTTCAAACTTTTCGATACCAGCATCAATGAAACTTGAAAACAAATTATGGGTTTCTTTTTTTTGTGAATTTTAATTTGTGGGTTTCTTTGTTTCGGGGATTTTAATTTTTGAGTTTTTGATTTGCAGAATGCAGAAGACAATGAATACAAAGAAGGGGTGGAACCAACGTTGGAGTTTGTGCTGACAAAGAAAGACATAACTGGGAGTGGAGCACCAGCTACTCTGCTTGTTTTTAATAAAGACGTTGGCTTTTCCAGGAAGAATATGGACTCCATTTGCAGCATAGGCCCTTCCACAAAGAAGGGAAAGAGACAGCAGGGTTTTATTGGAGAAAAAGGTGAATTATTAACAAATAACTTTTATTTGGTTTTTGTTTCTTCATGAATTTTATTTGTGCATGAAATACGTACTAATAATTTCACGCATCGTTATGTACAAATATATATCGGAATGAAGGAATCTCCGAATTGTTTACATGCATTTGTTATAAGAGTTGAGTTATCAATAAGTGCCTTCTGAACTATTGGTCATCAAGTTGAACTCGTAATACTGGTTTTGCTTGCAGGAACTGGATTTAAAAGTGTGTTTCTTGTGAGTTCCCGGCCTCATATATTTAGCAACGGATATCGGGTCAGATTTATGGAAGAACCAAAGCAAGATTGTGGTGTTGGTTATATAGTTCCTGAATGGGTTAGTGGAAAGCCTTATTTATCAAGCATGTGCGAGGTATATGGTTCCAACAAAATCTCGCCAACAACTACATTTATCCTTCCTCTAAAGCCTGACAAGGTGGAATCTGTGAGAGTGCGATTCTGAGGAGTTGTGCAAGTATTATTTGTGGAGAGAGGCATTTCCAGTAAAACCTGGCAACAGAGTTAGTATAAGGATGGATGTCGAGGAATGGATGATTACCCTTGCTTTCCCATTTGGAGAAAGACTGAGAAGGGGAACGTCTTCTGTCTGTAAATTTGCTTTCCTGCCAACAGCAATGGTTACAAACTTCCCATTTGTAGTTCAAGCCGACTTCATTCTTGCTTCTTCACGAGAAACGATATTGTTGGACAACCTATGGAACTTGGGAATTCTTGAATGTGTCCCATTTGCCTTTGTCAATGCTTTCCAGGCTTGCGTGAGAGAGCTTTCCTTCTTTCCTTCAGTGGATCAGGCATTTCAGTTTTTACGGGCTCAAGTGTCACCAATTCCCGTCTTCAACAACTTAAGAGAGTCCATAAAAACTAGGTTGCAAGGATTGCAGATACTGCCTTCTCAAATGTTGTCTGGTAAGAGTTGTTTATTCCTGCAGCCTAAACATGCAATTCAGATCTTGCCAAAATTTAGGGGCCTATCGCTTCGAATGAAAAGTGAAGGGGCTGTTTCAAGTGATTCACCTTCATTGAAATTGAAGAAGGTCCTGCATTCATCTCTGGACCTTGAAAAATACAGTGCAGCTCTGTTCTTTCTAGGTGTTTCATTGGCCGGTGGTCATTGGCACGCAGAGTGCATCAAATCCTGCAATCTTCTGATGGTAACTGATGATGTCTACATTGATCTGCTTGATTTTATTGCTGATAATGAGGTAATGAACTCAAAACATATTTCGGGCGTACCTCTTCTTAAATACATTAATCGGGAAGGCAATTTGGAATTGTGTACAATTACCAAAACCGTAAAAGAGGATCCCACGATTCAATATGCTATGGAGATGGAGATTCACGCATGGCTGAACAAGTGCAATATGGAGTTTGGATGTCCTGATAATGTGTATTTCCTGCCCAATAATGTACAGAAAGCACTTTCGGGTGATCGGAGAAGTGTTATCAGAAAGAATAAAACAAAGCACTGGATGAATTCATCGGTCTCCAATTGGCTTCGAGACTATGCAGGAGTGAAATCATGTTCAGCGTATGACTATGCTGTATTGCTTTGCAGTCATGTGAAAAAGGAGCCAGGTCTTGCACTTACACTGGCTAATTTCCTTTATCATATATGCACACAAGAAATCATTCCTCGGTGATCATGAGACTTCTTATCTCTGTGGAAGTATCCCGACTATTGATGGGGTTGACCGTGTAAGAATGCAAAGAACTGTTACGCTTGTCCCTGCGTCAGGTAGCAAATGGGTGAAGTTGTTTGGTTCCCAAAATCCATTCGTAGAACACAACTATGTCGATATAGAGAATGCTTACGCGAAAAATAGTATGTTTTTGGGAGATTCTGTGCCTGAGAAGGAGCTTCTTAAATTTATCTGCAAGCATAGTAAAGCCTCGGACTTACCAGAGTTGTGTCCTCCAGATGCGGTGTTACAAATAGCATCTCATGAACTGTCTAGTGAGCAGGCCTTTCGAGGTTGTAGTGCTCCAAAGGGATCTATTCTTTTGCCGTCTGAGATAGAACCGGAAACCTGTTTGAAGATTACAAATCTTCCGATTGTTGATGAAGCATTCTACGGAAGCAGATTAGCTTCTTTCATATCTGAGTTAACGCTACTTGGAATTTCAAAGTCTCGAGGAGGTGCAGAAATCGATTGCAGAGAATACTGACTTTAACATCAAATCTGTCATCCATGACTGGTAGTTGTGGTTTGTTGACTTATATTGTGACATGTGGAGTACCCGATTGAAAACTGAGCACTTTGAAAAGTTTTTTGTTCCCGATGGGGTTTGGTTTTTCTCTGCACGCCTCCTCTTCATTCTCCTTTGATTTATTAAATTCTAAAGCTAGAAAAAAAGGAGGGAGCACAGAGGAGAAAATGGGAGTTTGAATTCACTTTACGATTTTTGAGATAAGTTTTTAGGCATTCACTAATATCGTTACAAAATAAAATAAAAAAATAACTATATATAAGAGCTAATGCATGAAGGAATCAAACCATGAAGTCGATAAGAACAGACTATGTTGGTTGATTGAATGCTATGGAGATAAGTACTGCCTCCAAAAGTCCCAAGCTTTTTTCCATTTTTGTTCTTTAATAATTGGACCCAAAATTCCCCCCCAAAAAAAAAAAACATAAATTGAACAACTCCCATATATGCATCTTGCAGTTCTTGAGAGTTGATCTGCTGCCGCATGTCCAAATTAAACTCTTGCACAAGCACACAATTGCTCTGGCTAAACTCACCTGGTGATTAGGATCATTGCCCCTTCATCCCTGACGCCGCTTCTTGCATGGCTCCATCGGCGTGAGAGGTTGTAATAGCCCCGACTTCTTACATGAACGCTTTAGATAAACACGACCGGTACCTCTTCCGGATGGAAGGAATGCAGCATCAAGAAACAGCTCATCTTCAACAAATAACTCTAAATTTTCTTTTGTCAGAAAAAAGTCCACATCATTCTCGTTGAAATCGAACATGAATCCCATTTGGACAATCCTGCTCAATGTATCTGCAGCAGCGGGTGTTGTCTGCGCTAAAACCCCTTGCGCCACTTCGTCCGCAAAACAAGTGACAAATTCTACATCAGTTTTTCCGCTTTCATAGGCTGATTTTTTAATGAGCAACCGCTGCGAATTTTTCTCCCAAAGAACCAGCTTCAGCTTCTCTACTTCCACTGCTGTACCTGCAGATTGCATTAGCCGATAGCAGACTTGAATTGGCTTGTCACCCTTGTACACTGACAGTTCAAGTATAGATTTTGCAGCCTCGTGTCTCCATTTCAAGGGCATGTTTACGAGAGGACGAGCAAGAAAACCCAGAATAATCTTCATTAAACCCCTCCTTATTAACCTCTCTCTTGGATCAGCCTTTTCCCAGTGCTCCAATGATAGTATATGACTCACGTTGCACTCAACAGATTCAGAAAGCTTTCTAACTCCGAGTGATTCATAAAACTCAGAAAGTCTTATCGGAGGAACTGATGGCAAGCAGCTGCTATTCGGGAACCACACAAACAGAGGAGCCTTATCAAAGCTAGAGAAATTTTTCTTAAGTTGCAAGTCATCACCAATGAAAACTTCCCCTCTGCTGATCAGAAATATTTCCTCAGCCATGGACATTGTAGCAGGTAATTTGGTCAAGCTCCCCTTTAGAGTATCTTCCAATTCAGGATTCCAGTTGTCGAAAATATATTCCCAAAAGAAGCTGCATTCTTCCATAGTCACTTGGCCATTACCCCTCAAGGCCCAGCTGTTCCACAGCTGCAAGTAATCACTGGTTGACGGATTTTCAGCCACTCCAAAGGCTGAAGAAAAAATGGGGAGGAGCTCTTTGCTGTAAAAATTTTCAAGACAAAACAAGCAGGAGTCAAACCGGTCGTTCCTATCATAAAGTACGCAATCCTGAGAATTAACCCATACACCTGTACCATTTGAATTAGGTATCCACACCTGCGAATTGCTCACTGCTACGGGGCGCCAGTGGAACTTACTGAGAAAGCTATAAATTCATGTAATGGAAGATGTATCTTTGAGTGATAATAGAAGCCCCGAAAGGAGAGAACAACCACCTAAGGATCCACCTTCGCACCCATACCTCTTAGAGCAAGTCCAGCGGGGGCTTTTGCTCGGGGGGAGGTGGACCAAACAGGCCACATTGCCCGGAGGAGCAGCTTCAGCGTGGGGCTACCCGAGGGAAAGTGGGGGCTCGAGCAGCAGGCTTGTGAGAAATCGACTGCCCGAGAGCCCGATGGATGTGACGTCATCCTGGCGTCAGCCCAACGACAACTCTGTCTCCCTCCCTCTGCACCTCTTTCTTCTCCGTCTCCCTCTGTCTCCCTCCGCCAAAAAAATTCACAACTCTGGTCGACTCGCCGATACGGCGCTTCTGCGCGTCGTCGATGGCCAGAACGACTCCTCGACGAAGAGCTCGACGAGCTTCCCGCCGTCTGGCTCGATCAACCCGTTTGAAATTCGGAGCCTCTGGCGGGTTCTGGGCTTGGACCCGAGATGGGTTGAGAGCTTGAGGGCCGGGGCGAAATGGGTAGTTGACGGTTTGGGGAAAGAGTGAGAGGGATAGGGGGTTTTGACGAAAAGAGTGGCCATGGATGCCATTGAAGGAGGTGACAAAGGTCCAAAGGCCTTTTTTTTCTTTTTTTGGTTCTCTGGCTCTCTGCTTCAGAGCTTGTGAATTTTTTTGGCGGTGGGAAGATTGGATTGGTTTGGTGGGGAGGAAATGGAAGAAGTGATAAATTTGTGGGGGATGGATTGGAATTTTGGGAAGCAGTAAAGTGGCAGGGGTGGATTGGAATTTTGGGAAACAGTAAAATTATTAATAATTATTTTATAAATAAAAAAAAATATTAATATTTTATTGCCAATTGCCAGGGCAACTTCAGTGTAGCGGTGGAGATGCAAAAAGTAATTGCCAGGGGAATGCACTGTTCATTAAGGCAATTACTGTTCACTAAGGTGGATTAAATAGTGAATTGCCTGGGGGAGGGCTCCTACACTGGACTTGCTCTTAACTGATCCTTGTATACCAAAATATCAGTTCCATAAAACTTTTCGTCAATTGTAATCGGTGGTGCATCTGACCTCTTCAAAATACTCTCCCAAACTGGATCAAACAGAACGCACTCTTCCGGAGTTTTGTAACCATCCCCGGTCTTCAAACACCTGCTTTTTGCAATGTTCTTGAGAAAGTCACTCAGTAAAAGCTCATCAGGAGGCCTTGACATCAGAGATTTGATGCATTCTAGCAATGATATCATACCATCCGCATCAACTAGTTCAGCTTCAATGGGGCTATGGAGACCTTTAGCTACAAACAGAGCTCCCCCTTCAAAATCTGTGATGACACCTAACTTCCGAAGTTCATCCCTGAACTTATATATGCCGATACCATGATATATATCATCGATGATAGGAAGATCAACAAACAATGATATTGACCCCCATTTCGAGCTGAAAATGATTGATTCGCTAGGACTTCTGTTACCATGTCGTGTTTTCAACCACTGGGCAGACGACAACCACTTCAGTTCAGGACATGATAAAGGCATGGTTTGACTCAGTTCCCGGATGCAACCTAACAGTTCCACCACTTTGTCCGGAGCCAAGCCGCTAGAAGAATACACGAGAGAATGAAACTGAGTAGCAACAACATCAGTTGCTCTGGCAGTATCAACCCCCACTCCCATTGCGTTTAATTCATCAACGAAATGCCTAATTTCGTTCCCGTAATACAGGTCATCTATCAAAGAAACCTGAAGAGTACTAAACAAAGAACCCCATATAGCATCAGGGAGAACCAAAATTTGTTTTAATCCAAGGCTGATGTATAATTCTCTTAATCAATCCATCAGCTTCAGAGCCCACAGATCTGATACATTTAAGAATCAACATAAAGCAATTACTCGTCCTGGAAGACGGATCTGCAGGTAAAGTCAGATTCTCTGCAATCAACATTTGCACCTCTTTCATATCATCTATTACCCCGAGTAGCCTTAATTCAGATAACAAACAGCTTAACTTTGTCCCATAAAAAGCATCGTCGACAATAGGAAGATTTGTAACTTTCAAGCAGGATTGAGTGTCTATCTCAGAAGGCAAGATGATGGATACCTTGGGAGCATTAGTTCAATACTACTCGCTAAGTCTTTAAAGATAGAGAAAGGTGACGGCGATGACATGGGTTTCCTGCTAAGTCTATATAAACGAGGGGAGGATTCAGAAGAGAGACACTCAAACCAACCAAAAACAGAACTCTTTAGTTCAGAAAGAAACCCTCCTCGAGGAAATCCCTCAAAGCCTTCCTAGATACGTACTTCGTCTCTCTATCTCGCCGTTTTCTCCTTCGCACTACTTGTGTAGCCGACCTTGAGAAATCAAAGACCAAAGAACCTAGGATCATATATCCTAACCCGAGGAGTAGTGAATTTTAGCTCGCTTATCCGTACCCATACCGTGATAGTATCGATTGAGAATCATAGCCGCAGAGTCTTCTTTGATCATCTCCCTTTAAGGAACTAGCCTTAAAATCATCCCGATAGATTAGAAAACTATCCCGATGGAACAAAATCAACCCGATGGGCATTTGCCTACCCTCAAGTGACAAGCTTTTTAAATGTAATAACATTAAATCTTTTACTTAAAGTCTTTCGCTATCATCTTTTACTTATCGCCTTTTTACTTACAAGTTTTTACTTTTCTTTAAAGCACTTCAATTACGCCTTTATATTCCGCCCTTTAATTATCGTCTTTCTTTACCTTTTACGTAGCAGCGTAGCGTGGGGGCATTTTTGTTATAAATCCGCTTATGAAAAATCCTATCTCTAAGCAATCTTCCGGTATAAACATCGTAGAGAGAATAAAGTCCTTAATATGCAAGGCAATAAAAAGAACCTAACTCGCACTTAAGGCCCAATTAAGTCGCCCAATCCGATGAACGGAAGTTATATTACTTGTGGTGCAAGTATTTAATATATATTACATCTTTCTATTGCGTAAGCAATAGTGGCGCGCCTCTCGACAATAACTATACAACATAAGGTCTCACGAACATCCCTCCGAAGGGATAGGAGTGAAGCTCGTTGGAGCGGAAACGCCAATAGAAAGGCTCGACCGGGCGGACGGGCCAACCCGCAGCTCCTAGCCCGCCCGCGAAAGGCTCCTTCGCGAACAAAGGGTTCTTTACCTACAAGATTCCTTGAAAGCATACGAATTGGAAAATGGATGAAGACATGCTTAAGTTATTGTTCTCGAGACAGGCCATTCTTACAAATGAAACAGGGAAAGGTATTTTGATATGATGAAGCATATTCTGGAGGGTATCTCGATTTTGGACAGGGAATTTTTACGGTGATCGAATCATGCTTTATCAAGATGAATTGGAATTCCTGTGGGATTAGATCAGTAGATGTGCAGAGATTGCTTACTGATCGCTTTATGTCTCTTGCTTCCTGGAATGAGCAAAGAGCACGCATTTTCTTCTTTGCTGACTTTCGTTACTTTCTCTAAAGCGAGGGTATGCTTGATATAAATTGGTTAGCTGTTATGAAGTAGAAGAAGTGGCTGAAGACGGTTTAGTTTACTACTCGCAAAATTTCTCCTCATTTAACTTTCTTTACAAGCACAAAATATTGATTGACTCAATCTCTTCAAAACGAATTGCCCTCAAATTTTAGGGGCAATTTAATAATCTCACTTACTATAGGGAAGTTAGTACTTAACTGCCTTTGGATACAAAAATCATATTAGTGGAACATGCCAATTTCCAAGATGTAACATTGGAAAAAAAGAAACCTAATCTCTAAATTTGGTTTGTCTTGTGATGACTCCACCAGTCACCTCATGCATGTGCTATTCTCTTAGGGCACACTTGATAGCCATTTTGATTTTGTTTTTTGTTTTTACTTTTTCATATAAATGATAAAGTGATTTAAAAGAGCGAATGAAAGATGACAGAAGAGGTGTAGAAGAAAACACACAAAATAAAAACTAACTATTTTGGGTTGTTTCTACTTTCAAGATTCTGTTTTTATTATTTTTCCTTTTTTCCCTCCCTCTCTCCCACATTCATCTCATTTCCTTCTATATACTTTCCTTATATCTCAAGCACCAAAAGACTAAAAAGCTAAAATTGAAAAATCATAATCATAATTTTTTTAAGGAATTAAAGTCACAAAATGTACTTTTGCCTATTATATGTTTTATTTTCATCAACGGAGAGCGCGCATTCAAACTTAGAACCCCTTCCAACATCATTAAGAAGAGAAGAGAAGAATCATTAAACTAATAATTAGTTCGTTATTATCGTGCATGTTTGGTCAACCAAAATTTTGTTGCTTCATATCTTTGTAAACAAGAGAAAATACACAGTACTTCTAACTCCCAAGTGGTAACGCAACATTCTTAATTTATTTCTTAAGCAATAATGCATAACTGGTAGAGGTATTAATTTGTATACTAGCAACAGCTAGAACACAACTCATCACGAATGGATTTAATCCATTGTCTTTTGCTCATGCTATACAAACTGCAGGAGAAAGACATAGTAGTTCCATATTGCCGCAGCGAAAGAGCTACATGTTCTGGCTTCGTTGCTTTTCTAACCAGCACAAGAAGTCAACCTTCACAATTAACTCTGCAAATCAGAATGATCAGTACAAGAAAAAGCCGGCAAAAACGTTGATTAAACCACGAAGTTATCTCTAATAATCATGTTTATCTGCTATAAATAGGTGCCGAAATGGTAGACTAGCTATAACACACTACCTGCACCTCCAAGTTCTTCTTAACCATAATAAAGATGGAGAACAAAAGAGATGCCGTATTGCATGTTATTTATCTTCTCGGTTTTACTTTCATGTTTTATTTATCACTAGCAGTTGCACAAGAGAAAAATGGCCTGCAAACTTATATTGTTTTCGTAGAAAAGCCGGTTTCGCAGAAGTTTTCTGCTCAATCTGATTTGGAGAGTTGGTATCAGTCATTTTTGCCTGAAACTACTCAAAACTCCAACCAGGAGACAAGTTCGCGCATCGTTCATGCATACCGCAATGTGGTCACTGGCTTTGCAGCAAAACTGACACCAGAAGAAGTGAAAGCAATGAAAAACAGAGAAGGGTTCGTGTCAGCTCGCGAGGAGAGAATTCTGCCTTTGCAAACTACTCATAGTCCTGACTTCTTGGGATTACACCAAGGATTCGGACTATGGAAACAAACAAACTACGGTGAAGGTGTGATCATAGGACTTTTGGATACAGGGATTGGACCTGATCATCCTTCATTCAGTGACGACGGAGTATTCCCTCCTCCCCCTAAATGGAAGGGCAAGTGCGAATTCAATGGTACAGTCTGCAACAACAAGCTTATTGGTGCAAGAAATTTCATAGGTGCAGAAGAAGGGAATATTACAGGAACTCCATTTGATAACAACGGCCATGGCACCCACACATCTAGTACCGCTGCAGGAAATTTTGTGCAAGGTGCCAGCGTGTTTGGAGAGGCCAATGGCACAGCTGTTGGAATGGCACCTTATGCTCACTTGGCAATGTACAAAGTCTGCACTAGTGGTGGCTGTGCTGACGGTGACATTTTAGCTGCTCTTGATGTTGCTGTTGAAGATGGTGTGGACGTACTCTCCCTTTCACTTGGTGGTGAATCACTTCCTTTCTACGATGATGTGATTGCAATTGGTGCATTTGCAGCAATTCAAAAAGGAATTTTTTTCAGCTGTGCAGCTGGAAATTCTGGTCCCACCTATGAGTCTTTATCAAATGAGGCCCCATGGATTCTCACAGTGGGAGCAAGCACCACTGACAGAATACTAAGATCGGAAGATGAAAAGCTCAGCTCATACGGCACTGTAATTGGAGATGCACTTGCTCCCAAGGTCGCTTACTTTTCGTCAAGAGGACCAAGCATTGCAAGCCCTGGAATTCTGAAACCTGACATCATTGGACCCGGTGTTGACATCCTAGCAGCATGGCCTGAATCAGTGGACAATGCCACACTTCCTAATCCAAAGGCAACATTTAACATAATTTCGGGTACCTCAATGGCAACTCCTCACCTAAGTGGCATTGGAGCTCTACTCAAGAGCTCACACCCTGACTGGTCTCCGGCTGCTATTAAATCTGCCATTATGACAACAGCTGATGTACTAAACCTCGCAGGCTCCCCCATTGTTGATCAAGAGCTTCAACCTGCAGATATTTTTACTCTTGGTGCAGGCCATGTCAACCCTGCAAAGGCAAATGATCCCGGGCTCATCTTTGACATAAAACCCGAGGATTACATTCCTTACTTGTGTGGTTTATATCACAATGAAACACAGATAAAGATCATCACCCAACGAGCAGTGAACTGCTCTCAAACTGGAGTCATACCAGAAGCACAGCTCAATTATCCTTCATTTGCAATTACAATAGGGCCAAATGAGACTCAATCTCAGTATTATACAAGGACTGTGAGGAATGTCGGCCCGGCTAGTTCAACATACAACTTGGATCTTTTAGTACCACATCAAATGGGAATGAGTGTGAATCCTCAGGTGCTTACATTTACCGAGGTTAACCAGGAGATTACATACCATGTGGAATTTATCGCAGAAGATGGCGCTGGGAAGGATGGTGTACCATTTGGTCAGGGTTATTTGAGATGGGTTTCTGATAAGCATAATGTTACTACCCCCATAGCTGTGATGTTTAACCAACAACACTAAAATTTGGTCCTGGAGAGCCGTTGGGGTTAGCGTAAGTAATAAGAGAGGGTTTGGTGTACAATCAGTTAAGCTTTACAGATTGGGGTTCTAGTGTCCGATTTGAGCTCAGGATGTGCATCAAACTCACTGATTCGCGGTGACATATTGGCTTTTTCGGCCAAATTTCATTGTTTATTGTGTTTTGTTAGGGTTTTAAGTTTTAAAGACGTTTTCGGTATTTGCTAATTGTTTAATTTTTGTCCTATTTGGACTCCTAGGGCTTTTAAGGTTAAGAGGTATTACCAATCAATAAACTTTGAGGTTTTCTCATGAATGGGTCTTTCTTCTATGCTCCGGGGTAGTTTTGAAAAAAAATTGTGCATTTAAAAAAAATAAAAGGTAACCTACAATTGAGCTAGGTTACCGGTAAACCAAAAAAAATTTTATTTGCACAAATGTAATGAACAGTTCATGAATTGGCAAACAGTAAACATGGATCTGCATTACATCATGCAATTAGACAAAAGATTAAATGGCAACATCACATTATTTGGTGCTAGTGTCCTACATGGATCTGCATTAAGAATTGTTTAATTGTTTAAGTGTTTAAGTTGTAAAACCCATAGTTATCACTTGAACGTATAAATTATCGTTTAAGTTGTAAAACTCGTGGTTCAAGTAGTAATTTTTTAGTTTAAGTGGTAATTTACCACCTGCACAAGAAACTTTATCAAATGAACTACGTCTTTACCAGTTCAAGGACTTGAGAATTTTAGGTTACAAAATAAACTACTACTTAAATGATCATTTTCTCATTTAAGTTGTAACACCTATCGTTTAAGTTGTAAAACCCATCGTTCAAGTGATAATTTACCAATTCAACTTGTAAATCATCGTTTAA
>JAEHOF010000212.1:0-30714 GCA_018257905.1 Gillenia trifoliata
CTCCTTCTATAATAATTCACCAAAAAAAATCAATCGTGATCGAGATGACGAAACAAGTAGCAGTGTTGCGGGGGCTGTGTTTCACCACGAGGGTTCTGAAAGTAAATTGTCCAAACCCGGATCCTCTACTTGTCGGTCGTACTCGTACAATAAATATTCCGACTTTACCCAACACTCGTCTTGTTGGTCCTCCTCCTCCTCCCCCGTTCACGTTCAGTCTCACATCAACACCAAGATTCTTTGCTACTTCCAATTCCAATTCCGATTCCGATCCCCACTCCGACTACGTCTCCCCGTTTTCCTCCTCCTCCTACGGCGATCCCTGCCTTGATCTGTTTTTCCACATCAAAAGACCAGGCACGTACTACTTCTACGGCGTCCACAACAAGGACGTCAAGCATGAGGAACTGCTCGAGTATCTGAAGCAACTGCTCCCGGTGGCCTGGTCCCACAGCCCCCTCACCACCCTCAAGCTCATCTGCTGCTTCGGAACTACTCCGGGACGATTTTATCCCGATGCCTTCTACACGGCGGCGCTTTGGCTCCACCACAACCACCCAAAGACCCTATTATGCAACCTCCTCTCCCTTGCCGCCGACGACACCTTCGGGAATGCAAATGTGGTTCCTCTTATCGAAATTCCCTACCGACTTCTCAAGCCCCAGGAAGACGCTGCTCAGAGGGCCCGCCGTGATCCAGATTATAAGTTGTTACACGACCGCGCAATGGATCTATTCGCCGAGGCATTGGAGGCTGATATTCAGAAAATGAAGCAGAAGAAGCTGGAGATGAAGCCATCTGATTTCACTAACGAGAATGACACCGATTCCGATTCCGACGATGAAGAGGATGCTGCTACTCTTGATGCTGAGGCTTATGCCGACCTTTTCGTTTCCCAGGCTGCAGACTGTTGCATGAACAGAAACCCATCGGACGTTGATCAGGCACGTGCAATTCTGCTCTACGAAAATGCTGCAAAGAGGCTCTGTCAACCTCCATCGGAGTCGGAATCAGATCAACCACGAGAGTGGGAGCGGTTTCGGAAGGAGGTCTTGGCGCCCTTGACCAAGTACTTCTATCGTCAAGGAAATTTTGTCGGACGACAACGTTGTGAGGTCAAGAAGTATTTGGAGGACATTGCAGGCAATAATTTTAGTGGCATGAAATCCGATGCTCTTCTTCCTCATCAGATCGTACGATATGCCCAAGATGGTGGCCTTGTCGGGCAAGCGGCTGAGCACCAGTGGAAGGCAATGGTGGAGCACATGTACCAGAAAGGGCATAAATTCGATAACTGCTTAGCTGTGTGTAGCACCACCGACTTCCTGGGCGGGACGCATAAGGATTTGGGGGTGGGTTTGGGACTTTTGGTGTCTCAACTTAGTCAAGAGCCGTGGAAAGGCAAGGCGGTCTGTTTCTTCGACAATTCGCCTCAGTTGGTTGCGATACAAGGCAATGATCTCAAGTCCAAGTGCGAGTTTTTATCTTCATCCAAGGACTCCGGCCACGCTGGTGATTTATTGAAGGTGATTGATTTAATTCTTGACGAGGCTGTCAACGAGAATTTGAAGCCAGAGCAGATGATCAAGAAGCTGTTTGTGTTTAAATCCTACCTAGGACTTGATATCCGCCATGGGAATGAGGAAGTGAAGAGAAGGTTTAAGGAGAGAGGGTACGGCGATGATGTGGTGCCACACATTCTGCATTGGCGTACCGCACACAGTCGCACTGAGGATCTGTGTACGTCTCCTACACAGCATCCAGGGATCGCGCGGCTGAGTGGCTTCACCGATGATTTGGTCAAGTCCTTCTTGGACAATGGCGGGGAAATTGGCAGCCCGCGCCATCTCATGGAGCTAACTCTTTCTGGTAAAGAGTATCAAAGGATCAATGTGGTCGACTGAACCACCGGAATCAACATCGTCTTAGGTCAATGCATCATCATCGTCTTAGGTCGTCTCCCTTAAATCATAATAATTTGCAGTATTATGACCAGGACATTGGTAGCGTCTTATATATTTTTAAATGGCTTGCTTGATCCATCTAATTGTGTGTCTTAATAAGCTTGATAAATGTTGAGTTTGGTACCACTGTTTTAAGCCTCCTCAAATATTACATTGTAAACTAGATAATGAGACCAACAATGTATATCAAGCGAACTGCGAACACCCTCTGTCAGGTGCAATGTCACCCGCATATGGATATAGTAGACATAAGAGAAAGGGCGAGATCGCATGGGTGGATTCTTGAAATTTCTTCAAGGGTCAGTGAGAAATTAGCGCACTACATTTTTTGGATAAAAACAGTTTTACGTCTTAAATTAATATAAGATATACACTATTTATATATAATATGAGTTGTTTTGGTTTTATTATTTTGTTTTACTTTTTATTTTATGGAAATAGATGTTTTTATTATTAGTTAGAACATTGGTGGGAAAGGAGAGGTGGGGTCTTAAAAGATAAGGAAGAGAATAACAATACATTTCTTTAAAGTAGGAACTCATCTTGTTCTTCGCGCCGTTGATTGCCTCTAAACGCTAATACCATGTTCTACAACTACTATATACACAAGTTTTAAATAATTAATCAAGTGATCACAAGTGGCGGATTGTCCTAATGGATATAAAACTTTTATTTTCAACCCCTGCATGCGTTCCAAACCAAAACCCTCATCCTCAGCTACAGTACTGTAGCCCATCCTCAGCTACAGTACTGTAGCTGGGAAGTACTATCGCTTGTAGTCACTTAATAAAGTGATCACTAACCATATATATTGGACTATATTAAAAAAATAAAAAGAAAAAAGAAAAGAAAAGAGAGATGGAAAAGGTTTGGAGGGAATAAGAATTGTTGTTATGTTACCCAATCTTGGCAAGAAACCATAAAGTGATCAGCACCAAGGCTTCGATTCCAAAAGCTTGTCCAATGGGCTCGATCTGCGTCATGGGAGTCGGCCACGTACAGGTAGGTACTACACCAAAATCACCACACTGAATGGAAGAAAATAAATGAGAGCCTCTTGTTCATTCAGCATGTAAATATTCTCCATCTCCATTTCGTGAATAAATCTCCCTTCTGTCGAATATATATACTTTTTCATGGACCATTGTGAAAATATTGCCTTTCCATCTTGTTTCCCTCTTTTCGGCCGGGTTGGGCCGAGAGAAGGATTTTTTGGTCCTTCTTCTGATTTGGCGCGAGGCGTGCCACCAACCAAGCTAAAAATTGGCGAGGTTGGAAATAAATCGAAATGTTGCGCTCGAGCCTGACTTCTAACCAAGTGACTGAGTGACCAAGCAAGGAACCTTTTCTTGGTCCGGGTCCGATCACTACCTCGAATTCAAGGTTGGTTAGGCTTTGGATCTCTATTTTTGGGTTTTAGGGTTTATATGATATAATAAATGAACGTAAATATGCAAGATAATTAAAGTGCGAGAAAGTAAATGACGAGTAATTAAAGATAAGTGAAATAAGAACGAAGAACAAAATTAAACTAATGAAAAACGATTAAAACAAATAACTTTGATTAAAACTAGAATCAAAATAACAAATTAATTGAAAAAGTACTTGAAAAACGAATGAAAATAAACTTACAATTAAAAGTGCTCGAAAGGACGATGAACGGAAAGTAAATTGCTAGAACTTTAAAACCTATGCTAGAGAATGAAAAAGTGCAGAGTAATATAAATAAGTCTTGTGTGTTTTTGCTCGTATCTTTTCTTCTTCTTGTATTGAGGAATTTATAGGGCATTCCACGACCCCCCATTTGCCCTTCACTCTGCTACCTCAAAACTTCCTTATTGGGCCTCCTTGATTTATGGGAATTATATAATTTGTGATTTGATTGTGATTCCATCCTCTTTTGGGTCGAGAAAGGCTGACTCTTGATCATGAATTTGTCACGTGACTCTGGTTTAGCTTTCTATGCATTAAACTTGGACATTTAAGCCTTGGTCCATTTTGGGTAGGAAAATCCTGTTGTGTGCTACCAATCTTGGTTTGGGAGATTATCATCTTTGAACAAGGTTGGGTATTCTTCCTTGCTAAAATGAGCTCGGCTACAATGAATATTGGGTCCTCGCTATCCAAGGTCGTCCTTGGCCCAAATAATTTGAGTGACCAAAACTATGTCAATCCTGAGTTGGTCTAGTAAGTTCGTCATGCCAGACTCATGTTACGGGTTGGCCTCAAGAGAAAATTTCTAGTTAGCTCGAAACACTAATAAAAGCTTGGCCACAAAAAAGAGAAACCACTAAGAGTTGGTCCCAAAAAGATGGACCAATAAGAGTTGGTCCCAAAAAGAGGAACCACTAAGAGTTGGTCCCAAAAAGATGGACCAACAAAGCTTGGCCACCAAAAAGGTTCATGCTAAATGAGACCCAGATCGGTGACCCCGATCGTATTGGTCTCGGGAGTGTTTGATCTTGACAGAATTTGGAGCGGCCCAAACACATCTCCATGTAACTCCTACAGTAGTTAAATCCATGAATTATCAGGTCGGTGATAACAAACCTATTTGTACCAATAATTTTAGATATAAATGTTTGAAAAGTTAGCACAAACACCTGGTGGACTGTGAGAGGTGTGCGCAAATGTTACACAGACTCAACAGACTCAAAATTTAATTAATTTACTATCCAAACTCTACTTTATTGTGAATATATCAACTCTGTCAGTTTATGTTAGAAATTTATTAAAGCTCATCATGTGCTTTGCATGTGAGCATTTGTACCCATACTTTCACCGGTTCAAGACCGTTAGACAACTTGTGGTATACATTTTTTTCCTAAGTCATCTAAGGGTCTTCAAGTGGCAAAATAATCTTTAAAAAATGGCACATGGTGTCGCACATGATACGTTTGAACTAAATTTTTAATAAAACATAATGGAGGTGGTACATTCACTCTAAAACATGAGTCTTGAGTGGTAAATTAACAAGATTTTTAGTTCGGATGGTATTTGCACACACCGTTAATACTCTAGATAGTGTTTGTGGAATTTCCCCTAAATATTAGTACCATTACAAAGAGATAAAAATCATAGATGGACTAATTATGATTAAGAGATAATACTTATGAAAAACATTTGCATTCCTGTCGATTGGTCCTTGAGGAACATAATCTTGATCTTCATGGGTTAGAGATTAGATTTCGAACTCGAGCAGCTTCTCTTATTGAACCCCGCACTCCGGCCAAATTTGCTTCAAGTTTCTCCAACCTTGTAATAGAGGATAAATTACATGTTTATTGTACTTTGGCTGACGGGTCTTCTGAGCATGTCGGACTCGAGTAAGTTTTTTCTCCTCCGATTCTCTGTCTTTGATCGTTGATTCTGCGTCTTGATTTTGCAGCGTTGGCAGTTCATGTTGAGGGAAATGGAGGTGGAAATTACTTGAGGCAGTTCAAGAAAATGAAGATGCTGGTGAAGCTTCTGGCGTCTCTGCACCCATTGAGGTAAGTGGGTTTGAGTATCGTCGCGGATCTCATTTTTGTTATGTTTGTAGATTTTTTTGTTTTTTGTTTTGTGAATTATTGTCACCCTGGTATAAAAATGAATATTATGCATACGAAGCTACTAAATAGTAATCAGTTATATTGCGTAATGTAAGTGAGGTGCAATGTGAGAGGAGGAACACGAGTCTGCTGGGCTCTCAAACTCATCTTTCAGGCTCTGAAAACAAGTGAACCGTCTAGTTCGAACTTGAAGAAAGACATTAATTAAGTAGAAATAAATTAATGGACATCGTAATGTAAAATAAATCTTACAATATTTTGATGAGGGAGAGCTGTTTCATTTGGTTTTGGTGAAGAAGTGATGTTATGTGCTTCAAAAACTTGAGGAGAAGGAGGGTTTCGTGGTGTTGCAGATGACGAAGAAGAATAGTCAGTCAGCAATACGTTGCCGAATCTCCATGACCACGAAAAAGAACTCGTGACGCCACAAAAACTGGCACTACGAAAACTAGAACCAAAACTGAATGAGGCGAAGATGACAACAACAAAGAGTTTGACTTATTGTTGTTGAGAGGAGACTTCATATCGCTCTAGATTCTAGATCACTAGCTCTATCTCTCTCTCAATGTTCTTTCTTGCACAAGTAGTCTATATACATATATATATATACATATATATATATATATATATATATATATATCTGTGTGTGTGTGTAAGGACCCAGGAAAGCACTTAACACACACTAGCATAATCTGAGGTGTTAGAATCCTCCCCAAGGAGAGTTTGCGTGGAAGAAAGTTGAGGTTTTACCATCAAATAAATTGACAATATGAAGAGTAGCTCAATTACTTATAAACTTATGCAATGTCTCTTCTCCTATCAATGTTGGATTCATTCTCAACATTCGCCACTTTAGCGTTATACTCCAAAAAGATTAGTCATTAATGAGACTCTTGCAATCATTTATTAGTAATATAAAAATGGAGTAGTCATTAATGTTGTTTAGCCACATTTTTTTGCACTCTTTAATACACGCGAATTCTACTTAAAATGACAGGACCATTTTTTATTAGTTAGTGTGTCAAAAAGTGTTAATTTTGTATCTAAATATCATTATTTTTTATAGACGTGAGACACAGTACACAAGCATAGCCTTGGGTGTCAAGGTGTGTGTGTGTGGCCATAAAAGCTTCTTGCAGCTTGATCCAAACATGGAATCTTAGTTGCAATGGCCAATGCTCTACAAGCCACTTACGTTCACTGCTGCTATTGTTACAGTTTCCTTATATATAGGGAATAAACTATTTGTTATTTGACTTGTTCTTTTGCTTTGCTTATAGTGCTGTGCTTAGTGTGCATTGTCGTGCGTGTCTGGATATATGCATTATGCGTGTGTGTCTATTTATGTTTTTATTTCCATGGTTATCTATTCCTATAAGCGATGATGAACAGCTTGAAGATGAATTTACATTTGAAAGACATTAAATTTGAATGTCATCGTTCTTTATGCTTGGAGTTAATCTTCTACTTATCCATACTGAGCTCACTATCTGGATATCCTGATTTATATTTCTTTTTCTCATGGTTGTTATTGTCAGGGTGCGGGTAAATCAGCAGTTTTGAACAGTTTGATTGGACATCCTGTTTTGGTAAGTAGGATATAATATATAAGGTTTGTGTGTGGTATGTGACCAAATAAAAGCTCTATTTTATTCTAAATTATGTTTCTCTTCTCCTTCCAGCCAACTGGTGAAAACGGTGCTACTCGGGCTCCCATTAGCATTGATTTGCAGAGGGATGGTTCTTTGAGCAGCAAATCTATTATATTGCAGATTGACAATAAATCTCAGCAAGTTTCTGCAAGTCAGTAACTACATTTTTGTGTTCTTACATTAGTTCAAGTTCATGTTTTACTGTTTCTTGTGTTCAGATTGAGTGCTTTGATGGTGTAATAACCTACCTTGTAGTTTTTGAATGGCCTCTTAACTCATGCTGGGCTTATACTCGGTACTTGGTTGAAGCCTATGTGATGTTAGAAATACTTCACGGTGCATTGAATAAATAATGTGCTTGTTGTTCTGCAGGTGCTTTACGGCATTCTCTACAAGGCAGGCTGGGTAATGCCACAGGAAAAACCCGAGATGAAATTAATTTGAAACTACGGACAAGTACAGGTTAGTTTATATTAATACCTAGCTTCCAGTCTCTTCACTCAGTAATTAATGATAAGTGATTGGTTGAAATTTTATGGTTACTAACATGATTTTTATTGTAGCCCCACCCCTCAAATTGATTGATTTACCTGGGCTTGATCAACGGATCATGGATGATTCTATGGTATGTGATTATTTGCAGTTCTAGACTGTGTTGCATTAGGACATTGGTTAGGATTATTTGATGTCTCAGTGGTGTGGTCACTCCCTTTACTGAATTTTAACTTGGTACTGAAAATAAAATATTAATTTATCGATAAATAATAAATTATTCATTTATCGAGCAAATTAATAACTCGTTAAAATAATAAATTTTTTCGCCCAAGAGTATTAATTTATCGAGGTTTTATTGTATAATGAACAGTTGTAATACAATCTTATCAAATTCAATGGTAAAAAAAAAATTGATTTAATGGCCTAATTTTAACCAAGGGCATAAGTGTGGCTTTTGTGTATTGGGAAGAGTTGGTTAAGGTGTGATTTATATACTTTGGAGGAAATATTTCAAGAGTTTTAGAGTTAATTTCACTTGCACCCTTGGGGTATATCGTTTTTCCACAAACCTCTCCTCAAATTTGAGACATTTCAACACGTCCAAGATTTATCCAACTAGAATTTGGATTCTTATTGAAGCTCGTTATGTGTATATTCTTCGGCCAAAGCCACATTGATTAACTCTCTCTTTGCTTTCGATTTACTCTTAATGAAAGCTTACAGAATTATCCGAACAACTTATGTACGTCTGAATAAGCTTGTATGAAAGTAAAACTACTCCACAAGTTCGTTCTATTTCCCAGTCTAATATGTTGATGATTATATTGTTATGGGTTCGTATATTCGACCAAATTCACATTAATTAACTCTTTTCTTTTAGTTCCAGTTTAATTTGTTGATGGTTATAGGTGAAGCTTTTGTGCACAACTTGGTTGTGTTACTTATGTGTACAATGGTGTAATCACTAATGTTTACATTGAAAAATATCCATTGGGCCATAACTTAGTTTCGTGAGGGGTTGGGCCCAAGAAAGAAATGACCCAACCTAGGCCAAATGGACAAAAGGAAGGAAGTCCAATAGTCCTCTACCGACCGCATTTAATGCAAAAAGTACTAGACAATTTGAGAGATTTAGACTATGAATAAAGAACCTTTCTAAGTGGGGAGTAGACTCATCGTAGATGTTACCTATGCCTTACCGGGACAAGCCTTACTCATCGAAGTCTTCAAAAACAATGGCAGAGAGAAGTGACGCTATGACGTGGACTCCTTGGCCGTCTATATAAACAAAGGGAGGATTCGATCCGGACACTCAAACAAATAAAAATGTAACTCAATGCTCAAAGAAGGAAAACCTCTCGAGAAACTCCTCAAAAGCCTTTCCTGCATGGCTGCATTTCCTCGTCTCTCTATCTCGCCGTCTCATTCACTACTTGTGTAGTTTCAGACTTTGAGAACTCAAAGACCATAACCCTAGGATCATATAATCCTGCAAACTCCCGAGGAGTGGGAAGGCTGAATTGCTCACGCATCAAATCATCTATTTGATAGTATCGACAGGGAAATCTTAGGCCAAAGTGTCTTTTTGATTATTGTCCTTTGTAAGGAAAACAAATGGAAAAACCATCTCGATGGAATGAAACTAACCCGATGGGTGTTTATTCAATATGAAATTACCACTACATGTAATACTATTCAATTCTGTTACTAAAATCTTTCAATACCACCTACTTCAATGCTTTTACTTACAAGCCTTATTTTCCTCGTATTGTTTTCCAAAGAGATTTCAATTCCTATCTTTACATTCACTTTTAATTATCGCTTACTTTCCTACGTATGCTAGTGAAGGAACATTTTTGTTATAACTACTTTATATCAAATCCCATTTTAAGCAATCTCTAATATAAACAATTGAGAGAGATATTAAAAGTCCTTAATAAGCAAGGCATTAAAAAGAACCTAACCTTTAATTTGCAATCTAATCAAGTCGCCAATCCGATGAACGGAAGTTATATTACTTGTATAAGGCTATGTATTCATAAACTAAGTTATACTAAAATCGATACACATCTTTTCTATTGGCATCGCCAACAATGGCACGCCCGACAAACACACCAACGGCTGTATGCCTCATAAACATTCATATTCGAAGGAACTGTAGTGCCATATTGTTGAATCAACCCGATAGAAGGTGAAAACCAAAGAATTAGGCCAACTCGTGTGCTCTTTGCCTACATTTTATAAGGCTTCAACAACTAACCTCACTCTTATAAGCAAATCAATAGTATATAACCAAGCGAGGTCCAATTGTTGGGAGCTTTGATTAAATCAAATATATACGTGGGAGGGAGAATTTTGAAACAGCAATTTAAAAGTAAATGCACATTAAAATTTCTAAATTTTAAACACTTACTAAAAACAAAAACTCACTCTAGAGTCCTTTGAATTCGTGAGTTTGGCTATGGTGGTCTCGGATCATAAGACAGACGCTTTGTGAGCCGCTAGATCCGTTAGGAGTCTTATGACATAGTTCGATAAACGGTTCACAAGGCTAATGTATATATGGTCCCACTACTCTAAAAAATTGTTTATCTAGGGTAATAGCTGGGGAAAATATGTCATGTTCCTAACTTTATTGTATTTTATTCACCAAAGTTGTAATTTTATAAAAATGCCTTTTATTGAGCCAAGTGGAATCCTTCTTCGTAGACTTTTGAATTCTTCAAATTTTGTTCTTTTTCTTGTGACCTTGTTTAGTACTCTTTGTTACAAACACGTGAGCACAAACGGGACGCTATTCCGACTTATAACGAACAAGTTACGTACAAAGGTAAAACGGTTTACCATTTCCTATATTGGTTTCCTCGTGGGCTGAGTTTTTGTGTGCTTTATGTGGGAACCCGAGTGTTCTACACACTCGAAATGTTTGGGTTTTGTTTTGGACAAAACTACATGCAATTTTCTATTGTTTAAACCTACTTTTAAATGGAATGCTTTTCAGAGAGGGATTTCAATTAACTCAAACTCAACATCTCTCCTTTCTCGCTCACTCACCGTCTCCACTGTGTCCCTCCCGTGCTCTGACACACACACGTACACATACACACACACTCCAATTGTTTTATCGTGAGCCACCATCACCGCCACTCTGTTCGACTCACAAACAACCACCATGATCCTCCTCAACTCACCACTATCACACTAGAACCGAGCCTGCATCTCAAACTCTAAACCATTTGACTACATAGTAATTCCAAACAAGCTTCACAATTTTTTGAACGTGTTTCTCGGCTGCCTGAACACCGACCGACCTCGCTTCTTACGCCAATAGACTCCTCATGAGTCCTAGTCTAGGTATTCAAGCCTGCATGCAAGGATATGTCTCGGTTCAACCAAAACGAAACCCTCCATTTTCGGCCTAGAACTTTGATGATTTTCAGACCACCACCGGCTGTTTTTCAAGTTTCTTTAGATAACATCGAACTCTTCCTCATCTCAAGCTTCATTTTGATAGCTTGTATCACAAATTTGCTGAGAAATAGCCAAATTATGAGCTTCTCAACATTTATAGAATTTTTTTCCGCTTTCAAAGAAGGAGCAACGGTGGTGAATCGCGACGATGGCTGGTAATTGCAGTAGTTAATCAATAGGCCGAGCATTAGCAAAACCCATTTAGATGTCACTAACTCGTCCAATCGCCGAAGAAACCTTGCTTAAATTTGGTTGGACCAAGAATATTTCTTTTCTAACCGACGAGCAACAAAATATCCCCAACGGTGACATAATCTTCCATAACGCCGTTAGCATATTCTCAAGTAGTTAACGATGCTACTGCTAACTTTAACGGAGCGCAAATCACCTTTTAGCCGGCGGATGTCACTTTTCCAATACTTTTAACACCTCAAATGAACAAATAAAGGGGATTTCAAATTTTTTCCTTAGTAAAATTCGATTTAACTTGTTTAATGATTAGTTTAGTGACTTCTTATATTGGTGAGACTCCATCCTTAAAGAGTACCAAGGCCAGGCTAGACATGGCGGCTATGACCTAACGACTTACCAATGAGTGGAGCTTGTTTGTTTCTAGAACCTATACTATATTATTTGTTTGTTGATTGTGTTTTTTATGAACTATCGTGACGAGGACATCATGCCATGTAAATGTACTTACTTCATTTTATATGTTTTGAAAAGTACTGCTGGTGCATGATGATACATTTATTAATGCTACTTATCATATACATGCATAGACGGTGTTAATACTATCCCACTGCAACCAGCTTCACACATGTATGTTCACACGCACCGACACGCTCACTTTGGATCCATCGTAGGTGCCAACTTGTTCTAGTAGTTTTTACATCTAGAACTCACAGATGGGCATAGCGCCCGCCTACGTGCATGTAGTAATCGGGAGCGTAATTATAACACCAAGCTTGTTCATGTGGCTACTGCATGAACCCGTGTGCTTGTATTTATCCGATAAGCAAACTTATTAACTTTTACTATTTATCGCTAAGTACAATAGATCCTTCTTTGAAGCGTTGTTTCCAACGCCTAGTGATTATTTTATTAGTTTATTACAAACGTGTTTTTGAAAGTACTACGAGTTTTACAATGAGGGTTACTATCTTTGAAAATCATAAAAGATTTTAAAACTTTACTTTTCCTACTAATTACATCTGCTTCACTCGTGACTTAGGACCGAACTTGCGCATTTGCGATTGTTGGCACTAGCTAACTGTGTTTCCGCACGCAAGAAGTGTTTTCCTTACTTTGTTTAATATCCATCCTCTCGGATAGGAATATTACTTTCCTTTAATTCACTTTCTTTATAATGCTCCTCGACAATCGCATGCTTGTAATAAGGGTTCAACTCTCATTCTCACAGACTTCTTTCTCCTAATTTTCAATTTCGTACTTGGTTTTAACTTTTTCATTCAATTCTTACATGGTTTTAATCTCTTTTATTCAATTTTACATAATTTGCATGTCATGACTTACGCCGTCACTCCTCCAAAATGTCGATCAACATGCCTCAAATTCCGGTGATTTATGTGAATATTCAGATCGACGTGTCTGTGCCTTTTAAAATAAAAATACACATTAAAATTAAAAATTTTAAAAATGAAATTCTTTCTCCAAAGTCGTTTAAATTTTGATGAGTCAATATTTTAACCCATTCAATAACAATTTAAACCCAACATTTAAGAATCCAACATGAAATGTGTTTTTTTCAAGAATATATATATTATTGTGGCCAAAATATAGAAGAATATATGGCGAGAATTTGGTGAAAATATAGTATGTGGAATATGTAATTGATATATATTCCACATACCAAGTGCCTTTTATTTATAGTAATACAAGTACAATTAGCATAGATTCTAATCCTTAAAGAATAGAATAGCACAATCCATATCTACTAGTGATTTCACAATCCATTAAACACATGTCTAATTTATTCACAACACTCCCCTTGAGTGTGAAATACTCAAGCAGATATCGCACGATCTTCTCAGATGAAAAGTTGATGAAGTTGTCTCGTGAGGCAATAACAGAGAACACTGAGTCTCATATAGGGAACTTGCACATAAAAAAGAATAAAAATCCTCGACAAAACCTGGCTATGGTAAAACCCAAGACGGACAAAAACCCATAGCCTAGGAGAAAGTGAGTTAATGCAATGTCGATACTTACATCTTCAAGATGTAAGTAGTAAGAAAACACACAAGGGTATGACCAAATTTCAAGATGGGTGCCTCGTTAAACCTAGTCGACAACAAAATCCAATGGGAAAAATGATCCCCGATCGTAGGGGAAAAGAGAGATACATTAAGGTCAAGTGAGTATACTTCAGATACCTCCCAGTTCAACGAAACTCCTCCTCGAGAACTACAAGCGTAGCAAATGAGAAAATTTGCACATACCAAATCTCGAACAAGCTTCTTCGGCAATGACTTCCCCGTGAAGAGGTCAAGGTTGTTCGGATTGGATTTGCTTGACTTCAATCTTCCTCGATGCTCATGCCGATGTGATGTAGATGCAATATGCTTGGTGTTGACTTTTGGATGTATCGTTATGGTCCTAATGAGTATATAGCGCGTTGTCTTCATAATTCGCCGTTGGGACTCAACGAAGGATGAAGAATAATGCATGCTTCGGAATATGCTCCCATGTACACGTGTGGCTCGCGGTATGGCGATGAGCTCGAAACGCCACAACTAAGGGTCTATTTGGTTAACTCTCCAAGATATTGCGATGTTCCCAATCTTTAAAGACATAATCCATTTAGAACGTGTCTTTGTGTGGAACGTATGGATACCGTATCAAGATATCCCACAAAGTAGGCATCATTCCAATAACCAAGGGGTTATGGTTAATTCCGGGAGATGCGAGGGATAGAATAAGCCCAAACTGTGAGTAACGGAAAAACGCCTTTAACACCTATTTGGTGGAAAGTTGGTAGGCGTAATGTTGTATCTACCAAAAAGATCAACAACGAATGAGATGTCATGCCTAATGCAATGAGCTAAGTACAATAAAGCGCTTAATTGAACTTAGATATAGAACTTCGTAGTTCTACAACCTTTCAAGGATCTCTTACTGCATCTTGCGATGAACGGGTCAGCTGGTATACTCAAAAGGCAACACCTTCTCGGTGTAGTGTCTGACAGTGGACCAGAGTACCATATGAACTTTGCTCGAAAAACTTCGGTCAAGACATAAATGAGTTTTCCCAAGATATTTCATCTTCAAATTCGACTTCAAAAAGTAGGCGCTTTCATGCTCTTCCGTAGGCCCAAGTGAGATTTATTTCATTGACATAGGACTGCAACTCTAGCAAAATTCGGTTTTGTACACGCAGGCATAGTTTATTCTCATATCCCTAACTCGATCAAATATTCATTTAGACGGTTATAACACATCCGCTCGGATTGTTCCAATCCGTAAAGTGAAAAACCTCAATTCAATAGAGAGGGTGCTCCGTGGTCTAGAACTATTTGAATCACCAATAAGTTCTGGTCATGTGAACTTTCAAGCACACATATTTCCGTATCAAGATCCTTATAAATACGTTTACAACCACGTACATAAGCTGCATATTCAGCTTTTCGAAACTACCAAACTCGATAAGGTAGTGGAATGTTATGACATCCATTACGAGGCACCTCGTAATCAATCTCGTATGCCGGAGAGAAACCTTGGCGGGCCACAAGGCGTGCTTGTAATGCACTATTTCATTCTTCTCATTTCGATTCTCGCTAAAAACCCACTTGTAGCAAACGGGCTTCAAATGTGGAAGTGACTGCTGTGCCCAAAACACATTTCGCAAGTGAATCAGTTCACCTAGATCGCTTGTTTCGGGGCTTGACCAATCGGCTTCACGTCAACATTCATCAATGGAACATACCGATATCGGCTTGCCACTTATTTTGCAGCTACCATACGTGAATATCATCGATGATAATCTCATTCCAATTCCATAGCTCATCCATGCATGCATAATGGACCAAGACTAAGGTGTCTCGTGGATAATCCTGATTAAATTTCATGAGGTGGAATGGTCAGAGATAGCGAACAAGGAAGGGATTCGCTTAGTGCCATACTACTCCACTTCTAGGAGGTGAATCCTTCGGAAGCTGGAATGATCTGCCGCGCCGTGCCGAGAATGTATTGATTGGCTAGCCGCCGACGTACTCGTGCCATCCATCAGGGGCGGCCGCCTGGCTCCTTCAGTGTGGGCGTGACACCGGATGTTGACTCGACGGTCTGCTAGGTACGCTCATATCTCATGTACATGTTTGCACCGGTATATGTGATCTCGTCACTTTATCTAGATTAGAGAAAGCGCCCCGAGTAACACGAATCTAGGAATGTAGGGATCAAGATGAGACATAAGGTACGTCCGACTTATAATTCGCGCCGCTCTTCGTGAACGTTGACGTTCTTATCTCCCCCTAACAGCGGGGAAGATCGTCTTCATCGTATGACAACCACAAAATGGCGGTAAAGAGATCGTGCAAGGGCTCTAAAGAGCTAATTTGAAGGAGAATCGTAATTCCACAAAGATTCACATCCTTCTTGAGAACCCATATTGGTACATTGCTAATGGCGCAATATGGCATAAGGTGCATACCTAAAATGCATAAATACGAAACATCGTGTTCGCACTTTATGACCAACTGTAATGCTATAAAGTATCGGGAGCAATGGGCCTCAAAGCGACCAACGTGGCTGCATACGCATTGCATAGCCCTAGGTAGAAAACCGAAAGCTTGGTGGGTTCACCAAGGTCCAGAGTGATCAATTCAAAATGCGCTTTATGATCGCTTCGCGAGGCTATTTAGGAGTTGAACATGTGGGACCAATGTTCGGGCCTAAACCCAAAAGACATGCAATACTATCGACACTGCTCGATATGTTCCTTTGGCATTATCCAATTAAACTTTATGGGATAATTAGTGGTGGTGAGCTCTCAAGTAAGAAATTGCTTAAGTTTTAGCAAAGAATGTGTGTGTGGACATATGTGACCATTATGTCGATGAGCATCCAACCAAAACCATATTTCCACATGGTCCGCATTTTTGTTGGATAAGTCCACATTATTCCTCAATCCATCAGGAAAATAGAGTTATGTAGCTTGCTAGGATGATATAAAAATCTAATTTTCCCAACGAGCAAAATGGCAAAGTGTGTGCTTGTAGGCACAAAACCCTTACTTTTTGTGCAAGGTATGTCTTGCTTCTGGCAAGATCCTTACTGTGTAAAGTTATGCGTTGTGTAACACGTTGCATCGTGTTTCTGACCTCAATGTCCCAAACGGTCGTACAAAACAAGTAAACTCCGCTCAAATCATCCACCTTCAAGCCGACCTATATGTGGCATGTCCTTAAATGGGAGGTAGCTTCATTAGTCCCAAAACATAGCTTCAAAGCTTTATATTTTGGAGGATGATGCAAAGATACGTCACTCTATTTTTCACAAGGATTCTCATGATCATTATTCTCTCGAATATCCTTATAATGACGTTCTTTTCCTCGAACTAAGAATATAAGGCCCTTACTGCACTAAGACATTAATACAACGAAGCAAAGGCTAATGCCCTTAATCGTGTTAGGTAGACCAATTGCTGCTAGAGGGGTGATTTAGGTATGAAGTTAAAGCGGCATAGTAGCACTTTCATCTAGACTACTAAATTTCCCCACATTTATACCTTATCACATGTTAATGTAATCTCGGGTCACATGTATAAGAAAACATGATTCAATTAACTCTGGTATTCGAGGACAATATCCATAATAATATCCAAAAATTTAAACAAATACCAAACAATCATCCAAACAAAAGGAAAATTGTTCAAAACTTAAACCAAAAGATAGGGGTTCGCCAACAGGCCTTCTTCATGTAAAAATTATGCTTTTCCATGTTGTGAAGCAAATTAGTCTCACATATTGACTATGGGGAATTGTACTCCTCAACAACATTGGTAGGGCACAAAGAAGTGTATAACCAATGATCTATTCCATCAAACAGAAAGTAGATGTTGGGCACAAATTGAGGTTCTGAATATCGTCTTTATTCTGAAGTTTTGGGTCTTAGTTGCCAAGGGATCATGTGATTAGTCATGATGCCACCCTTGGTCAATTCCCGATTCTACCACTATTCAATACTCTCCAAATTCAAGAAGGAAGAGTAGATTCGGGTAGGCATTTGTCACATAGCCTTGTTCGCACACTGCCAAACAGCAAGACCTTCGTACATCCTTCACTAATCACTGCGCCGTTTCACCGTTGTGCTTTTCAAGAGTAAAGTGGTAGTATCAAATCCGAGAATTTAGTTGAACTCCTCCACTCTCTAGGGTGCTTCTTCAGAGCATTTTAGAGGTATGGAAGGACGAGAAAAATCTCTCTCCAAGAAAAATGCAATCTGGACCAATAAACTTCGACTGTACCTATTCACTGGATGGAGTTCAATCACGCCTTGTGTCGTGAGCAAAGATATGTCTTGGTGCCTAGCAAGTGATGTCTTGCATTTGACAAAGTATGTATTGCTTCTGGCAAGGTCTCGTCTCAGCCAGGTGTTATGTTTTTCGTCGATAAGTTATTATTTCTGCTTCGCAAGGTGTGTCCGCCGCAAGACCATGTTTGCATGATTAACGATCCGTAGCGAGTCAGCAAGAGCCATGGAATCCTCATCATTGAGGTACTTCCATTTACAATGCTTCGTGCATAATTCTTCAAACGAAGATCACATCTTATATTTATATAGCTCTATCCACGTCATTGTTGGCTTCAATGTTTCTCAACTTCTCGCAGTCGAAGCGGAGCTTCACAATTTTTGTGCCCATATAAATTAGTTTCTTCAGAAACTTCCATGTTAGTGAAGTCGAATTTGTTACGGTTCAAAATCCACCAGATGGAGGGAACAAAAATTGTGGTTAAGTGGTTATGGGAAATTAATTTCCATAATCATAAAAAATTAGAATATCTGCCCTAAGACTGGGTTTGGTTTAAATTTTCATGAAAATTATGGGTTTCATGGGTATTTAATTTTTAAGAAAACTTCGTGTTTTATTGACACGATTCAAGCTTCTCGTGTTCAAATTTTATAAACTTCAAGTCTATATATACTCGTTAATCAAACGCAATATATAGAACAAAAATATTACAAATAATAAATTTGAACATATATGCAGTGTAGGTAATAAATTATAGGTCTACTTTGGTCTTCTGTGGTTTGTAATTATGAATTCAAATAATTTTTGGTGGGTCGTATTTGAGCCGCAAAGCTCAAATTTTGTTTTTCAATGTAAGAAGAAAATAAAAAAATGGATAACAAAGGAGCCCAACAGGGGCAAAGGTCCAAAGCCCACACGGCCGTGTGGAAGGGAAAAAGGGCAGCCAGCCGCCAGCCACAAAATGTGCCCAGGAAGACAGAGGCCCATCGTACAAAGAAAGCGGAAGACGCGTCAGCCGCTTCTCGTGCGGCCTAGAAAAGGAAGGCTTAGGAGTCCTACGGCCGCCGGCTAGCTTCTGCCACTCGCCGGCGCGCTCGGCTCGCTTAGGTTTTTTTTTTTTTTCAAAAACGAAAATATTTTTCTCTCTGCAAGAATTTACTTTTTCTTTAAAAACGAAATTTGATATTTTTTGTAGAAAAAGCGAAAAATAAGAAACTCCTAGATTCACTTAATATATTTCGTATATATTAAACGCCGTACGCATACGCAATTGTTGCGAAGATCAATAATTGCCAAAGTGCGTGTTCCTGGGTCATGCATCATGGTGAAGGTTCATACAATCGTGTCCTAATAAAAATATCGCATATTGAGTATCGTTTTTTAGAAGTACCTGGATTGATGATGATGATTAAGCTGAACAATTTGTTTGCAAAATTACCTTCAATTCTAAGTTTTCCCATCACAATTCTTTGAATCTTGTTCAAAATAAGAGGAGAAAATTGAATCAATAGCAATATATTAATTCAATGAAATAAATTAAATCAAAGTAAAATTGATTAAAAATAATACTCCTCCCCATGATTGAAGATGGCAAAGCTCCTATGATAATTTTGTTAACACTCCAAAGAGCGTGTCAACATGGTCAGGCCAAAATATAGAAGGGTTTATATGGAGAGAATTTGGTGAGAATATATATGTGGAATATGTAATCGATATATATTCCACATACTGTTTCATTTTTATTTATAAAAGAATACAAGTACAATTAGCATAGGATTCTAATCCCTTAAAGAATAGAATAGCGCAATCCATATCTACTAGTGATTTCACAATCACATTAAACACATCGCCTAATTTATTCACAACATATATATATATCTGTTTTTGTTTGATTTAACGTTAACAAGATGATACTTTTTTTACATAAAAGTGTGTGTTCTGTGTTTGATCTTTCTTCGTGTACTAGTTGTCCTCGGCTTTGTCGTTTAATATTTTGTTTTGTTTTGTTTTTTACAACAAATTTTGCAGGAACAAAATAAAGCCTCCATTTGGGAATCTAGTAGAACTGAAGATAATTAATTTTGTCACTGCTAATGTAATGATATTAATTTCAATGTATAGATTACTGTTACAATCAACTTGTTTATTTAATTTAGGACTAGTGAGTACCTTATATACTTATTTTAATATTTAACTTAATAATATTTAACATATGTTGTTTAATTCTTTTTTAATTTTTAAAAATAAAAATACATGTTATTTTTTAATTAGACCAAATTAGAAAATAAATCTATAAAATACTGGCTAGTGAGTAGGTGAGAATTAGTCTTTTAAGTTATCATCGTCTAAACATTATTTATAGAAAATTAATTTAATTGAAGATACAATGGTGGGTGGTGGGGCCCACATCACTCTTCTTCTTCCCATTTTTCCCACAACGAAGAAAGTAGTCATCCATGTTGAATGAGTTTCGTTTCGGGTTGAGCAAATTAAAGAGTGCAGCAAAAAAAAGACACAAGTGTCCTTGTTTAGAGGAGTGTGCTAGCATGTCTCCAATAATGTTCTTGTTTTGAGTTCAGTCTATAATTACGTCATCCATGCACGTAACCCAACAGGAGCAGAGCTGCCATTTAAAAGAATCCAATGTGAAATCTTCAATCTTGTCCTTGTTTGAACATGATTTATTATTATTTCTTGTAAGAATATATAATATATGTATATCTCTGCTTTTGTTTAATTTAAAGTTAATAAGATGAGATTTTTGCTAAGCAGGCAAGTATGTTTATCTCTTCTCAAAAATGTCGCTCCTGACTGTTGTTTGATATTTATTTTGTTTTCACACCATTTAATTCGAATCAACCCACTTATTTAATTTATTATCATTTAAACAATACACAATAAAATAAAAAATTAATTTAAACGGTCTCTAAAATACTGCATGTATCATTATAGTTGATGCTTTGGGACTTTGCGTGAAGTGAGGGAGGGATGACGTCATGTTTAGGAGTTGATAGCAGAGAGATCATGTTGAATAAGTTTCTTTAAAGAGTGCGGGGAAAAGACACAATTGTCCTTGTTCATGTGTTTCAGAACAAATGTGACTTTTGGGAGACAAGGGTATCATGGTCATTTAGATGAGTGTTCTGTCTTTCCTGTTTCTCCTCCCTCCTCTAGATCCACAATTGATATTTGTTGATACGCGGAATAAGACATGTTTTCGTTTTTTAGTTTTAATGGTGTCATTACTTTGCATATATGATGTCATGAGACACACCAAACTTTTTACAGTAAATAGTCACAACTTTATATAACATCGGATGTATCGAGAAACATAATTAGTTTCGAAGGAAATCAAAAGGGAACTGCTAATCGTTTTCTAAATAATATACAACATAATGCCAGATATATATATATATATATATATATCTCATCTTTAGTTTTGCTCCTACTATTTATACTTAACAACAACTACTTTCAAGTTTAAAATAATGGTATCCATCGAGCAGACATAAGTCGCCAAGTAAAAGGTCTTTAATTATGTGTATGTACATGTCTCAGGTGGTAAGTAGTTGTGCATCAATTTATTTATATGTTATAAAAAGTATATTGGTGGTGTATACATTGCTTAATTTGTATTTAAATGTAAAACACAATAATGTTATTTATATATAAAAACCAGGCAGAGATTTAAACTAAAAGAATTCTAACTTTCAAAATCAATCAAAAGTAAATGGAAAGTCCAAGTCATTCACGACTAGGGTAAATCAAAAGTAAAAGGGTAAATAAAAAAAATGATGTAAAATCAATGAAGGCAATGAAAATTCAAGTCATTCACGTGACTAGGGTAAATCAAAAGTAATAGGGTAAATCAAGAAAATGATGGGGACTGGGTTGATGTCAGCTTGAGCGCGCGGGAAACAATGAAATACAGAGAGATCAGAGTGAATGATGGGTGGTGCGAGAAGATACATCGTGGGACCTCGCACCCCATAAAGAGTTTTGCAGAGGACGAGGACGTGGACGTACGGACCAACATGAAAGAAAGTTCGGTGTGTGCGGCGAAAAGACGCAAGGTGTCCAGATGCAGATACTGTAAAATTTTTGAGAGTTGAAAAATTATAGTAATTGAGAAATAGTAGCAGGGAGTAGTATACACATTCCTGTAAATTAATTAATAAGTTATAAATATAATTGCTTGTTTATAGTATGTAATGAAAACCAACCAACACATTAATCCCTTTTATTGTTTATGCATTAATTCGTATAGTATCTGCTCGCTGTTATGCATCGTGACTCATCACACCTACGGAAAAACGAGAGACTCTTACCTGGTCCGTTCTAATGTATTTTGTGGAATTTCTCGTGATGAGAAGGGTGTAGCCCATAAATGAGAGTGGAGATAGATAGAGAGGGAACCCTCAAGATTTTTGATGAGTCAATTTCGAAAAATATCAATGATATCGTATTATCTTTAACGATACCCGCTTATTAACGGCCCGCATTTATTTACTGCATTTTCAAATAAATCTTAAACCATTCAACAAAGACGCATCATTAAAAAGTCAATTCATGTAAATTCTTACAACTCCCTTCAATCCAATAATGTTGTTGTTTGAGTTACGTCATCCATACATATAACTCAACAGGAGCACCCAACGGGAGCAGAGTATGTTTTTCTTATTTAAGAATGGAATCCAATGTGAAACCTTGTCCTTTGTCTTAACTTGATTTCCTTTTCCTTTTCCTTTTTCATTTATAAGAATATATATATATATCTCTTTTCTTTGTTTAATTATAACGTTGACAAGAGATTTTTTCCTTATCTTGCATTTGCTAAGCAGGCAAACTTCTATGTTTGATCTCTCTTTGTGTACTGGTTTACCCTCAGGGATTTGTTGTTTAATGTTAGTTTCGTTTTGTTTTTTTACAACAAATATTGCAGGGAAAGGAAGCAGAGATAATAAAGGTCTCTAAAATGTTGCTCCTTGAAATTCAATTTTCCAAACAAACTTTACAATTTTAAACATCTGCTAAAATTTAAATTTCAAATTGACTGCTATGTGCACAACATGTAACCAATTATTACAATATATCTACAACTTATGTCACAAAATCCTAATTATGAGAATAAATGATATTACCTACCCTATTTATATGTAAATGTTACGTACCGTCAGCACTTTTTTAGTATTTATTTTTTGAAAGTGTAAAAATGAATTTAATGTTCCGACAAGCAATGGTTGATTTTTGTTAACTTTCGTGTCGCGGACAAGTACTTTACTTTTCTTAGCTTTTTCTTGTTGTACTCTCAGCTACAAACGCTGCGTGGACGCAAATGTAATCCAATTCGCAGTCCGAGCTGAGATTCCGCATAACACTTCCCAAGATCATTTTCATAATTTTTAACAAGAATGGTATTTTTTTCTTTTCGCCTTGGGCTTCCACCACTGTGACCCTCTCCATGGTGAACCCATCCCCGACCTCGACTTCCACTCGAACCGCACTGGAAATCGATGCACCACGAGGCTCTAGAGTGATGAATTTCTCCAACGACTTTCCTCGCATTACAGCCACACGACTGTGCCTTGAAGTGACCACCTTCGACTCCTCGCGTGAGTCCTAGAACATTATCCCAACAGGCATGCTGGAAAGTTGAAATTGGCTTGAATCGAGGAAGCCATGAACTCGTCTGAGCTGCGGCTATCGAGCCGCCGCCACCGCCACTTTTGACCTCGAATAGGTAAAATTCAATTGCACTCTGTATTGGACACGCCGCGACTAGGGAGTCAAAACCGGTTATTTTCAATCACCGTCACTAGTAGATAAGCAATCCCAAACTTTCGCCGGTCAATAAGCAGACGGCCAGCATGCACAAGTGGGAAGACAGATCGATTTGAATGACAAAAAGTCATGAGTAAAAGAGTGTCGACCATGTATACGAAAAGTTCTTCAACGTCAAGAAGATTGAGTCACGACAAACAAAAGCCGAGAGACTCCACACAATTGATTAACATCACGAAGATGGAAATTGTCCCAACTACCAAAAGTAGTAGGCACGAATTGTTCGAGAAAAGTCGATCACAAATTCAGTTTACGATCATCGAAGAGTCACCGCAACGCCACGTGCGGAAAGTACTGCACAAGGAAATCACTTGATAATTTTTCCATTTCCTGATGAAAATGAAAAGTGATTGGAATAATTGGGAGGAAAACGCCCAAGCATTCAGCCGATTGCCGCCAACAAACACAAGAAATGGAAAGGCACGCTCCAAATAAACAACGTGCTAGTTGTCCAACTCGTCACCCAAGGTTAAAGTCGCCTGCTAAGGTGTGTAACACCGCTACAGAAGACTTAGAAACTAAATTCTGTACTTAATTTAGTTCACAAGGATTATCGAACACTAAAACAAGTTCGCCAACAACTACGCCTAGCGTCAGTTCCCAAGGGAGAGGTATTTGATGACAAATCATCCGTTGTGTCAAACTCGACACCACACCGAAGTACTAAATACGTACAATCGAATCGCTTCCTACTCCGTGCGATTCCACCCAAGTTGGTAAAGAAATGCCTAACGCCACACACAAACGCCCAAGTCGCCCAAAACTAAGCCAAACTAAGCGTTATGACGTTTCGAGGTGGTATGACACTAAGAGAACTTAGGATTAATCCAAGGAAAACAATACACCAAAGGTGTAGAGTTCGAGAATTTCTCAACCCAAGAGTAGATTCGAGGAATTGAAGTCCTGGTACCAACCGACAGTACAGAAGACGGAAGGAAGAGCATAGGTTAGTAAAAGAACTCCGCCTCCGATACCAATCGACAATAACCCACTCCTGATGTACACGTGGACACCCAAAAGTCAAGTGGGGTGGGGGCCGACACCACGTAGGGTGACGAAAGCCAAATTGAAAGAAATAAGAATTAATTGAATAAAAGAATACTGCAGTGTGCCACAAATGTACGGGCGGAAGAATTACTACAATACAAGTCGTACAAAGTACTTAGAGTAATGAGTATTACAATACCAAGAAATTTAAAGTCATTACACACCGCCTCGAACGTAGACACCCACCACTAAACCTCGGAGGGGCGCAAACAAGGGGTGAGTGGGCTAATAATAGTCATTTTTGCAAAACTTTGTTTTCTCAAAATAAAATCCCTCGTCAAAATCAAGTAGTTGGTTGGAAAACTGCTTTAAAACGTACTATAATAAGAGAGAGAGAGGGTAGAAAACGAGGTGGCACTAAATATACTTACCATCCGAATCGCGTAAAGTCACCGCTCGCATTAAAATACCTTGCACTGGCTCAGAAAAGCCAAGGATCTACGGAAAACCCGTGAATCAAATAAATGCCCCCTGCGGGCATTTGGTGAAAACGGTGAAAACACCACAATATAAAACTATAAAATAAACGCCATATACACAATCACGTGAAGTCATGCATTCCACACAAGATCACAACAAGTTCGAGTCGCCCATACGACCTAGAACAGCCAGGGCACCTACTATGGATTCATAGTGAGCGTTGGTGCTGTGAACAACACGCGGTGCTGGTCCCGCCCTACAATCCAAGACAAGCAAGATAGATGCTCGCTTAGGTATTGTATCATGTCTATATTGTATGTACTCGCTTTCATGAACAAAGCCGGGTATATGGCAGCACGCTCGTGTACACAATCACGTGGAGCCGGGCGCCGTGAGGCGCATCACAACGAGTTCGAGTCGCCCAGCACTCCAGAACAAGCCGGCACCCCATGGGTCCAGCGAGCGTATAGGGTGGCGGCAGAACAATCACGTGAAGTCGGTCCTCGGCCCTCGACTAAAGACACTAAACACCGTAAGGTTCCAGTTGAGCCGATGAAAACATACTACTAAATACTCTACATAAACAATGAGGTAATTTCCCGAAGGTGATGCCCTCAAATTCAATCAATATATTTAGTATTCTCAAGTTAATTCAAATACCAAACATATAGCTATAGCACGTGAAATACTCTCACGCCACATGGGTACCAAGGTATAGAACAATCCATCGAGCAAGCTGGTGAACCCAAAATACGATAGAATTTACCATATCCAAGGTTCACCTCCAACACGGCTCAAGGCCGTCGTATAGGTATAAACCATATTCGCAAATAGGCACTTAGTAGGGAATTAAAATACTTAATTCCCTAAATTCCTAAAATGGTGCTGCCCGATACTAGCAATACGCTGCAAGAATCAATACGGAATTTCACCAAAATATGGTGAAATTCCCAAATGGAATTAGGAGGCCCAAAGCCCACTAATTTCCAAAGTCCAACAGACAGACGAGCCAAGTTAGTAAACCAAGTAATAACTTAATATAACAAGGTCTACTAAAATACGATAAGATTATCCATTTAAAACCACAATGTAGGCATACCAATATATAATTTCCCAAATATAAAAACATTTAAAATATTAGGGAAAGGGCCCACTCACAGATATCAAGCCGGGAAGTCCAAACGCACGCCCTCTCCTCGAGCGCTAAGGGTCGCCAAACCTATTTTGGAACACCCAAGATTAATAACGTAATTGAAAAACGAAGAAACGGGCGTCGGAACCCGAAAACGGAGTTTCCGGGTCGAAACTCCCAAAATCGCCGCAGCCGCAGCACACGCCGCCACACGCCATTTGGCTTAACCTATACGAGATATCACCTAAGACAATGATTAATCTCATAAAGGCAACGAATTAACTAATTAATTAAACCTATCACTTGCTTCTTTCAATTGAGGTCCAAAACACCTCAAAAATTACTTTGGCTACCCCCGAGGTAGTACACGTCGTCACGAGTCGCACCCAGTGAAAATGTATCGAAATTTGGGACTTCCCACGCGCCTCACGCTGCTGCTTCAAAACGCGCAAGCCGCGGCTCCACGCGCGCTCACGTTGCGCTCCAATTCGGGCCACTCACGCGGCCACTGCCAAGGCGCCACGCGGCTCACGCTCCACTGCTCACCAGCGACAATGGCTCCTGGGAGTTTATTACTGACGCCAAGAAGGCTGTTCGCCTGCTTGCTGACAATATCGCCGATTACAACAACGGCCGACCGGGTTCTTGCCGCCGCCACACAGCCGGGCTGCCGCTGCCGGAACCCGGGAATTGGCCTAAAACTTCAAACGCCGATATCTCACCTTATTTCAACCAAATTCAATGAAATTTATGTCAAAATGAAGCTTCTGAGCCGAGGGGAGTAAGAAGAAGGTTATACCATTTTGGGCCCAAACTCCTGGCCTGAGTCGGGCCGGAATTTGGAGAAAAGGTCACTTGCACCATGAGTCGAGCCCCGCAACATTGAATCGACCGATCTCGGCCATACTAGGTTCCAAAGAAGTTGTGACCTCGATGAGGTGTTTGGTGGAAGAAACAAGACCATCGTGGTCGAAATCACCAAGAAAAAGGGCTCAGAAGGCTCTGGTGAAGGGTTATGGGTGTCCGTGAGTACTTCGAAATTGGCCGGGTTCGTGTAACCAAGAAGGTTTTGATTGCACAGCCAGTGGCTCCAACTCGAGTTCCAAAAAGGAGTTGTGGCCATGGAGGTGGCCAGTGAAAACTCTGGGGAGTAGGGGAGAGGAGAGCTTTGCTTGTTTTGCAAGAGAACCTGTGAAGCATGTAGGAAGGACACGTCCAAGACCTGCACACATCCTGCAAATCCAGGATAAGGCCATGGCCTGCCGCCAAATGGGCCCCAAGTTCTCAAACCAATCCAAAATCGCCCACTTGAAATACGGAAACGCGAAAACCAACGCCCGTAAAATATTCGTCGAGTCCGAACGACGACGGCCAAGGCTTCTACGCGTTCGTATCGACGAGCACGTCAAGAAAATACAAGTGAATGTGTCGTACGAGTTACGACGCAAAAAGTCAACCGTAAGGTCAACCAAGGGCAAAATCGTCATTTTGCACCTCCGGGAATAAAATAATATTATTCTCGGGACGGGATGTAACAATCTACCCCCCTTATAAAAATTTCGTCCCCGAAATTTCCATAAGAAGTACAATGAGGTAGATGCGAGTAAAAACAGCTCACAACGTAACGTCTCCCAAAATGCTCCCTCAAAAGCGTCGCCCGCAAGAAATAACAATTGTCTTAACCGAAAGTTGGTTAAGAACGCTCCGTCACCACAACAACTCACTGTGACAACAGTGCCTCGAAATTCAATCAAAAGAGGAAAAACGACTAGCTGAACGAGTAATCAGTCGTCCGAAGGACTTCTGACAATGGACACCAGTTACTACGTTTGCATTACCGGGAGGTGGTCGATAGTGCAATCGTAGTCACTCGTCAACTCAGTCCATCTCCTTGATTGAGATTGAGGTCTCCAAAGAAAAGAGATGCCTCAAACTTTGGTGGTCAGTGAACGGTCTACACGTCTCACCAAAGTGAAAATGTCGCCAGAACTTCGGAGTAAAGATACTGGCAACCATCTTCGAATCATGGTTATGATAACTCATCTCATGCGATTTCAGTTGTCTGAAGGCATGAGCGATTATCCATCCATGTTGTATTAGCACGCACTCCAACCCGTTCAGTGACGCATCACTGTAGGTCACGAGGTACCGCCGTCTTTGGAAAGTGCTAATACAAGGGTAAGAATTAGACCAAACTTGAGCGGTCAGAACATTTGCTCATGGTCGTCGCTCCACACGAATAGAGAAATTTCCTGGCAAGTTTCGTGAGAGGCAGAGCAACAGAAGAGAAATCACTCACGAAACGTCGGTAAAAACCGATCAGGCCAAGAAAGGTTCGGATCTTGTAACCCATCTGCGGTCGCTCCCAGATCCCCACCACTGCAACCATTTGAGGATCGACAAGAAAGCAATCCGCAGGAATCATATGTCCCAAAAGACACACGATTAGGTCAGAACTGGCACAAGTTGAAAACTCCTTAAACTTCATCAAAATCATGCGACAGTGCCTTTTCGCATGATCGGCCCCAGAATTGGAAAACGCCAGAAAGTCAACCAGAAGACTATCACAAACTTGTCGAGGTACGAGCGAAGTACTCGAGTCAACAAGTTCATGAAAGTTACTGGGGTGATTGTCATCCCAAAAGGTATGACAAAGAACTCGTAAGGCTCGCAACGAGTCCAGGAAGTTGGTCAGTAACAACAACGTCCTTGATCTTCGGCTGAAAACAATCAAACCTCAGATCGATCTTGAAGAAAGATTGTGCACTTCAGAGCTGGTCAAAGAGATTATCGATTCTAGGCGAGGTAGCGATTTTTAGTCGTCACCCGAATAAATTGCCTAAATCGATGCAGAGCCTTAGAATACCTTCACTTCGTTTGAATAAACAATACCTAAGCTCCACAAGGAAGTGCGAGATTGAAAGAATTCTGACAGAAAGGTTTCAGAAGCAGAAATTTCTTTTGACTCACACAACTCCGGTGGAGCCAAAAGATAAGAGGCAAGGAAAAGAGATACAATCAATACCTGGAAGGATCGATGGTGAAATTCACTTCTCGATCAGGCGGTAACCCAGGTAGATCGTCAGAAAAACTTCGGGAAGATTCGTTGACAACCGGTAGGTCGTCAACACGAAAAGAATTTCCTTCCTCCAACGCCGAAAATGTGATACAACCATCACAAGCCCTAACTCAGCAGTTTCGTTGTACTCGTAGCTAAAAGTCAGCCACAAGTTGATTTCTCCGGTACTAGCCGGTGAACATCACAGTTGGTATGCCAGGTGGCAAGAAGGTGGTCGACCTTCGCCGACAATCCACACTGGCACGAAATTGGAGTAATAATACGTTCCTAGGATCACGTCGAAACTACGACATCCAGAGGAATGAGATTGGCAAACAATTTGATTAGCGATGATAACAGAGTATCATCGACAACCCCAAGGAACAAGACAAACTTTGTCTCACGGCATAGCGATTCCAAATCGTACCCAGCAGGAGTACAATATGGTCGAGTAATTTGAATAAACAAAGGTGAAATAGCTGAGTAGGTAGTACTTGGATCCATTTGGATTCAAGTAAAAGCCCAAGAATGATTAACGTTTCCGATAACAAGATCGGAATCGTTTAGTGTATCCTGCTGGTAAAAGTACGAACTCGCCCAAGAGTCAACAATACTCCACACTGGAACTGCCAGGCACCACCAGGATACAGAGTAGAATAACCAGAATTCGGGAGAAAGGTTCCAGAGTATGGAATGACATTGCCTTGGCAATGTACGTCTCCACCGAAAGTAGGTTATCGATAGTAGACAGTTCGTCCAACTAACTGGATCGGAACAGGCCAAAGATTGATTTTGCCGGTACTGCGGACATTGGTTAGCTCTGTGTCCCAATCGTCCACAGACATGGCACTCTTGAGTTTCTTCGCGTACACTCACCAACATGACAAGTGTCGCAACAATGGTAGAATTTGGGCGATAAACTGGGTAGAGTTACCCAATAACGGAAACAGGATCCACCAGCGAATCAACATCCACAGTTAATGTGAAGTTGACCCACCACTGGATGATTCAGAGCTGAACTTTCACATTAAAAGATAGATTCTTTCGAAGACCGAAAGAATGACCGCCTCATACCCAACTACTGGGTGCAAAGAGGTCGATTCCAGAACAGAAATCCCAGGCCATTTTAAGCCATGCCGAGCTTGATTCCAGTCCTTGGGATAGGAACTCGACGGAAAAACACGGGGCTTCGCCGGAGTTCTAAGGAATTCAAGCTGGGGCTAATATCGGTTTTCTGGGTTCTGTCTGGGTGGTTTGTTTCCTCGTCGGCGTTCGAATACGAAGATTCAGTAAGAAGTCAACTGCACTCAGACAGTGGACACGCCGCAATTAGAGTCAAAACCGAAGTTATTTTCAATCACCGTCACTAGTAGATAAGCAATCCAAACTTTCGCCGAAGCGAATAGTTAAGATGGCCGCACATGCACAAGTGGGAAGATGATCGATTTGAATGACAAAAAGTCATGAGTGAAAAAGAGTGTCGACTACAGAAGTACGAAAAGTTCTTCAACGTTCGAAGAAGATTGAGTCACGACAAAACAAAAGTCGTAGAGACTCCACACAATTGATTAACATCACGAAGATGGAAATTGT